>BLAZ01000014.1:2501702-2510104 GCA_014633955.1 Acropora tenuis | reverse complement strand
CATTTTTTGATCTTCTTGTTTAGTGTTAATTCATTCGTTAAAGGCAGGGGTTGGATTTTGAGGAGTTAATTAATTTATTTTTTACATAAAACTTGAAACTCGGTTAAAGTTAAAAATGACATCCTCTCATCATGTTATGTAGTATTCAAACGTTTAGCTCGTGTAATTTAAAACAGACAAAACTGAGGAAGTCATCTTTCAATGGAGCAGTATTTACTTATTTTTCCTGTATTTCTGTAAACAAAACAAACAACATAAAAAGGTATTAGATTTTTTACAGGGAGTAAAATAAACGTTTTATCGCCCCCCAAAAATGTATATCAAAAAATATGCTAGCAGAAAGCAATGAGTCATTATTGGCCTAAGGCATAATAAATTGGCACGCTGGTTAATTTTTTTATTTACTACACTCAACGTTAACTCATTTCCTGAGACCCGAAAAGGTGAAATTGATGACAGGTGTATTTTAATTATTTTTTCCCCTAGAGTTTTCACATTAGTAAGGAAATCTATACATCATTTAAAAGAAATGAGAATAAGCTTTGAGGCAATTTTTTTTTCATGCCATCTTGGCCTTTAAATCTACGACAGGTCATATGCAAAACTACCTCAGTGACTCATGCCTACGTTAAGTTCTGTGTGGACGTTTGCATAAGATTTGCATAATATATTACGCAAGTTTTACTTCAAAACAAATTTGAGGTCAAGGACTTTTGAGGTAGCACTTCTTTTCAACAAACAAAAATGTTCCTTATAATTTGGAGAAGACATCCTACAAGTTTGGCTGCTGAAGACCCAATTGAGAATTTATTAGAGTTTTTTAGAGAGATATAACAAAAAACACCAATACATTACCTTGGTGCTAAAAAATTATTTTTTCTCAACTGAAATTTTAGAAAAAGTGGAACGCTTTATTTCATTTGAAAGAAGAGAAAATAAGCTTTGCAGAAAAATGACTTTCATCTCTCCAAAAGAACAACACTGCCTCATTCTATACTTTCTAAACCGCATAACTTTGAATACATTTGCATAAACTAAAATAATATGGATGGCTAAATGTTTGTTGTTCCTTGGCCAATGATTTTACCGTTGTGTTTCTGAGGTGAGCACTCTCAAGGTGCAAACCAACCGAATTGGTTGGAGCAGGCTTAGGGGCTCTTTTTCAACTCTTCACGATCTCATGATCTTTAACGAAAACCTACTGGCCTGTCAAGCAGAATTTAATTTTCCCGATATACCTTTGCTCATTTAAACAAAATAGTTCGATGGGTGCATATGGTTAGTAGCATTTCTCCACCACTGATATCAGTTGCAAACATTAATCAAACATGAGTTATTTTTTAGATTAAGGGCTGCGGCAGTTGATATTTTAATTCTAATTCGAATTATAATTACATTTTTTTATCTTCCTGTTTAGTGTTAACTCATTCATTAAAGGTAGGGGTTGGTTTTTGAGGAGTTTATTTATTACTTTATTTTCTACGTAAAAATTAAAACTCAGTTTAAGTTAAAAATGACATCCTTTCATGGTGCTATGTAGTTGCTCGTGTAATTTAAAACAGACAAAACTGAGCCTGAAGTCATCTTTCAATGGAGCAGTATTTACTCACTTTTCCAGTGTATTTCTTTAAACAAAACGAACAAAATAAAAGGGGTATTAGATTTTTTAGAGGGAGTAAAATAAACGTTTTATCGCCCCAAAAATGTATATCAAAAAATAGCATGCTTTTTGCTGACAGAGAGCAATGAGTCATTATTGGCCTAAGGCATAATAAATGGAACGCTCAAGATTATTATTCTATTTACTTCACTCAACGTTAATGATCCAATCACCAGCTTAGCATATCAATGTGGTCGGCCATTTGTTTTAAAATTATGACACGATATACGTGCGGTCTTTTGCCACGTATGCTTGCAATCGTTTCTTCTCTGTGGGTTTTTTCCTCAAGTACCGTGCTCTGTGGGTTTTTTCCCCAAGTACCATTTTCTTTTCATGCGCCCGTTTACTCCATTCCACGCAAACATACGCTAAACAAACACGCATATACTGGCGCACAAAACGATCCCAAATATGTGTTTGTTACAAATAAACATGTGTATGTGAGTTTATAGCAGGTCGTTGTATAAGAAGGATTGAATTATACCGTCGGCAATAAACCTACTTCATGGCCGCAATGGCCGCGTTCATTTCGAGCATGGTTTGGTTGTCATTCACTGCTCTCATAGTATTGGTGGTTGTTGGCACTCCAACAACTCCGTTGTTGAAATCTGTGGATTGTCTCTTGAGAGACTGTGAACGTTGCTTTCCAAACACTGACGAAACATGGCCCACAACTTAATTGTACGACTCAAGGTTACAATCGATTCAGGTGAGGCTGGAAATACTGCGAGAATTCTGGTTCTAGAAAGCCTGGTAAGACACTTACTGACCTTATTAAAGAGGTGGGAGTTCGTGGCAATTATAGCTGTATCGTAGATCTCTATTTGCCCAATCAACGGATTGCTGACGGTTTCTCATGGAAGTTGAGGAGTCGGCCGATCTCAGTATGAAATATCTTCACCTCAGCTAATTACAGCAACTACAATAAGACGCTACTACATCTTAAGAGGGACACATGATGAGGCTTGAAGATAAGTTTACAGTCAGTTTTTTATTTGTAACACACTACAAGGATGGGAATAGTTTCAAAAGAAACTGTGGTGCTGCGTCAGTGGGAGATTGATTAACAAGAGTTGACGTTTCGAGCGTTGGCTCTTTGCTTCGACGAAGGGCCAACACTCGAAACGTCAGGTCATGTCTTTCAAACTTTCTACAGTTGATAAAAAACTCAATTCTTATTTGTAACACGCCACTTTTAAACAATGTTAATGGCGCCGTTTTTGCGAATGTTAAGAGCTTGGCCTTTTAGGAATATTAAAAGCATGGCTTTTAAGAAATGTTAAAGGAGTGCTTTTAAGGAACGTTAAAAGCGTGGCCTTTAAGGAATCTTATTTTTATTCACACATGATTAACATCACTTTTGACCAATCAGCTCGCAGTATTTTCGCACGCTGTCAAGCACTTGCTACTGCTTGCGTTAGTTATTTGCAAAGGAAAAATGACAGATTTAACAAAGATCTCAAATAAATAGCAATAACTCAAATAAAGAAATGACGATGCAACACATGGGAAACGCGCGGGAAACCTGCCGACTCAAATGATTGTCACCAAAAAGATTTTATGTCATAGCATTTTAATAATTACACAGATGATTAAGCAAGAATAAGAAATAAGTCAAATAATATACATTAAAATATATAAAAATTGTTGACTTCAGTCGGTGGTAATAAATTATTTGTATTTGTGTTTCTAGTATATGCATTTCCTTTAGTCGTTAGTTATTTGCAAAGGAAAAATGACAGATTTAACAGTGACCCTAAATAAATAGCAATAACTCAAATAAAGAAACTATATGAGCACAATTTTCTTTACTCTGGTTGTTTATGCTTTTTTTTCTTATTTTATTTTTTTTTTACAAAACACTCTCCCCTGGTGTATATTTACAAAGCCGCTGTGAAAGCAATTTGAATGAACAAAACATCTGTTGTTTTAAGTAAAAACTGATGTACTTGCAAAAGACCTTTCGTGGCAAAGTGGACGAATGTCAATTGTCGAACGGCGATTACACGACTGAAAGGAAATGTGGGTATTGAATATTAATAGGAAATAATCTTCCATGATGCCGGCTCCATACAGTGTCGACCTACGATGGCGAGTCATATGGTTTGTCCATATTCTTCAGAATTCAGCGGCAGAGGCTTCATTTCTCTTAGGCGTTTGTGAAAGGTCAGTGGAACGCTATATTTTTAAATTCTGGTGAACGGTCATGTTAAGCCGGGCCAGTTGGCCGTTCGTACGGCAGTATCAGTTGTGCGCCACGCGAAGAACTCATTGTTTTTGCATACCAAATATGGAAACCACAGTTTCTTTCGGTCGTGCAATTTCCGTTCGACAACTGTCATTCGCCGTTCTCTCCGACAACGTTTTTTGAAATAGGTGCTTTTAAGGGATGTTAAAGGCGTTGCCATTAAGGAAAGTAAAAGCAGGCCTTTAACATTTCTTAAAAGCCACGCTTTTAATATTCCTAAAAGGCCAAGCTCTTAACATTCTCAGAAATGGCACCATTAACATTGTTTAAAAGTAGCGTGTTTAACTTTCCTTAATGGCTACGCTTTTAAAATTCCTCAAAAAAGCATCGTCTTTAACAACCCTTAAAAGCAGTATTCGATCTGTTATCATGTTATATTTTGCAGTTTCTCCACTTTGCCACGAAAGGTCTTTTGCAAGTACATCAATTTTTACTTAAAACAACAGATGTTTTGTTCATTCAAATTGCTTTCACAGCGCCTTTGTAAATATACATCAGAGGAGAGTGTTTTGAAAAAAAAAATAAATAAATAAAAAAGCACAAACAATCAGAGTAAAGAAAATTTTGTTCACATAGTTTCTTTATTTGAGTTATTGCTATTAATTAGATCTTCGTTAAATCTGTCATTATTACCACTGGTTGAAGTCAGACAACTTGACAGTCTGACAAGTCAATAATTTTTATTATTTTAATGTATATTATTTGACTTACTTCTTATTCTTGCTTCATCTATGTAATTATTAAAATGCTATGAAATAAAATCCTTTTGGTGACAATCATTTGAGTCGGCAGGTTTCCCGCGCGTTTTCCGTGTCTTGCATCGTCCGACGCAATCCGCGTCAAAGTCCAGTTAAGGTACTAAACTCAACGAATTACAATTGTACAGCATTTGGACACGACAACATGAGCGTTTTCAAAACGATGTGCTTTTGAAAGTCGTCACCGTTTGCGACAATTTTTTAGGGTATGAACGATCACTAATGCCTCGGAACGAAACATAATAATATTAGCGCATTTCATGGCCAACAACACAAAGTTTTTAACTTAAAAAGTCAAACCTAGAAGGATTACGAGAAACTTTTGAATGTGTCATGCACATCATACACTTCATAATAGTGAAGTTTTCGAGATACTCCTGTTACGGAGCTTTTGCCTCGACGAGGCAATACCACAAATTAAGAATTTGTTTGGTTGAGAGAGCTGTATAGAGGGAGCTGTTGAGAGAGCTGTATTTGGTTGAGAGAGCTTGGTTGAGAGTGCTGCACGTGCGTGCAGCACGTGCGGCACGCACTTACGAACAATTCGGTGCTGTTCTATGCAAAATAGCATCGTGAAAATAGCATGTTTGCGTTGTCATGCGGGCGGCAACTTGAGCAAAGTACAACAAATTTTTAATTTTCTGTACTTACTTGCAGTCTAGTTGTAGAGTACCTTGCCATCACTGTATGATTTGAATATTGAAAACTAGTGATATTTGTGCAATATTTATTTTCAAGCGACCTTTTCCTATGCGTTGCCGTCGTTGCTGCTAAAGCTTTTGGGATAACGTCGTGCAAAAGCATTATGCACTATGAATCTTTATTATAAACATGTCTCATTTTCTTGTCCTTCCTCTCTTTCATTTGGAATCAACCTTTTGTTTGTCGCGCTGTCATCCACTGTAAAGAGAAAAAAAATTCATGGTTGACCCAATGGCATATTTTGCCGAAAGGGGTTTCAGCTTGAAAGGGCGCTCAAAACGGAATCCCTGATTCGGGATGACACAAATTTGCGTGCCAGATACGGGATTATGGTGGAGGCAGGCCCTTTCCGAAGTCTTTTGAGTCTAGTTTTCAGTAGCCTTTGAAAGAATTTGTTGTCACATTTAGTTTTGAAATTTCACTCAATGTATGGTTTATGGCAATACAAATCGCTTGGATGCCAATGAATCCAAAAGCACAAATGCGGGGAAAGAAAATGACTTCACAATTTTGTACCAGTTTGTTGTAGGATTCGTATTTTGGAGTTCCTTTCTAAGTCTGGTGTCGTAGTATGAGGGTTTGAAGCTGGTGTGTCACTTGTCTCTCTAACTTTATTCGTTTGTCCGTGCTTCACCAGAAACTTTCGCATAGCACCTTGAACCTAAAATCAAAATAAAATTGTTAAATTACTAACGGTATTGTTGTCATCCCCTAAAGCTAACAATCTTCCATAGTCTACAACAAAACGTTCGTTTTCTTAATTATCCTGTTCCTATAATACTAAAGTTATCTCGCAGTTGAATGATTTACCTGTCGTAAGGCTTGCGATGTGCCTTGAGGACGCACAATTTCATCCCCGCTCAGCCATTACTTTGTGACAACCCCATTCTCAATTCTCTTGCTTAACCCTCGAGAATGCTTTGCCATCTCCGGTGTTATTTAAAACTCTAAACCCTTGCACGTCGAACTCTAGCAGTTCGAAATCGACTCAAATGAATTTGCCTAATATTTCCAGAACATAGACGATTGTATTCGAGTTCACTCTAGTTTACCTGGTCGTCCAGGATACAATGGAAAATGAAAAATACAACACCCTACGGAAAAGCAGAAGAGAAATATTATTGTGTGACGCGGCTCATTTCCATTTGTCGTTTCCCTCCTTGCGAAAGGAAACGGCCCAGTAAAGCTAAAGAGTTGGGAAGGCTTTGCTATCGACATGCTAAAGTTTGCAGATGACCGAAACATGATTAATTCGTCACGTTGTTTGCCGCTGTTCTGTGGATCGTCTCCCATATGTTTTAAAAACTGAAGCGTATACTATTCCTGGTCTGTCAGTTTTATCCCTAGATTACAGTCGGTAAAAAAAATTAGCATCAACTCGGCGAGCAGTGAATTGTCCCAGAATAAAGCCAAGGATAAGAGGTCTAGAATAACTACTTTTTAATCACGTGATCAGCGACCATATTGATTTGGTCAGGCAAAAAGATTTGGATTTGGATGACGAAAGAATTGAATTCCCTGAGAAATATATTCTTCCACCTTCGGCCGTCTCTTTGTTTTCCTCTGCCAAAATGGCCGCCAGGACGCCTCGTCGAAATGATCAGAAGGGTTACGTTGTGATGGTATCACAGACGTGTCCAAAATTTTAGTAGATGTGGTGTGGAATTATTCGAACGTCAACACAGTGGGTGTGGAAGTATTCGAACGTCAACACAGTGGACTGTATTAATATTCCCCCGCGTTTATCCGAAGTCCTGGTTTAACCAATTGAAAAGTCACTTTACCTGTGTAGAATTCAGCAAAATAAAGAGGTAGGTCAGAATGTAGTGAAACTCAATGAAAAAGCCAAATAACCACGTGACACCAAGCAAGGGTAGAAGAGCAATGATACTTCTTACACCTTTTCTGTGAAGAGAGAAAAACGAGGCAGGATTATGTAATTCGCCTACTGTATCCCAAGCTCAAAGGATAATTAATTATTACCAAGTTTCTCAGTTGCTTGTGTCGTTTGAGATTCAGCATCAGATTCACAATAATTACAACTCGTGATCTCGTTTCAAGAATTGCCTCAGTCGAAATTGTGCTATCAGTTCTATTGTTTATATATCTAATCACGATTTTTGTGAAACGAAAGAAAAGAGAGAAATGTTTACTCTTACCTTGCAAGAATCACGTGATTGTTGCCATATTTGGAGGATATTTTTCCAAAGATTACGCGAAGAAGAATTGCGAACAACGCAAAATTGACCTGCAGAGAAAACGAGTAAATGAAGTATTACGTTATGGTCAAATGCATTACAATGGCTCAAACGAACAGGCGTCACAATGGCACTAACTATTAGGCGTTTACAGCTTATACTGTCCTCGCTTTCATACCAGTAGAATGGCCAGTATAGGTCCCTTGTAAATCCAGAGGTTTCCGTTCATCCAGCATCTAATATCAGAACTACGCATAATTAGATTGAACTTTTATGACGATTCAAACTATTAGTCTCGTGAAGTGATTAAATTTAGCCGTCGGCTATAACTCCAGGCTCAAATATTTGCTGATGTACTCGAAACTTGCAGTGCTTAAGGGTTTTTAAGACTGGCGAATTCTTTGTTGATCAGTGAAATTTTTCATAGATGGCCTTAAATTCTTCTTCTTCTTCTTCTTTTTTTTATATCTCTTAATTAATGATCTAGATGTACATGTGTCATAGATTGTTGTTTTGTCTTTTATCGAAGCGCACTTTTTCGAAACAACGAATCTACTTCGCTGAATCAGGTGAACGCTTCTCAGGAGTGATCATTTTTTCAATAAGTCGGGAATTAGGGAATACTTGATCCCTCAAAAGAAAAGGATGAATTCCCCGATCAAAATACCTTGTTCGCTGTTTAGTGGCTGTCAGGTTGAGTGCTCCGCATGTGATTTCAGTTGTTTCAGATTCAGCCATGTCAAATGTACTGGGACGAATTGAAGCCACGAGTCCCACAATAACTGCTGGGACTCCTACGAAATTGAAGCATCACGTTATTAGCTTAGTGCATGCTA
>BLAZ01000014.1:2473456-2478456 GCA_014633955.1 Acropora tenuis | reverse complement strand
GCCGAAAGAATGGTATAACCGAGACCATATTGCAAGAAAAATGATTGTGAATGATGACACTGAATTAAGAACCTAGAAAATAATTTGGTAGCCAAGGTCGATTCAGCTTGGTCAAGAGCATGAGTGCCGTTCAAGTGATGACGCACACTTCGAATAACACCGGTGCATTTGCATCATTTGTGAAGACGAGAGGGCACAAAAGATCTCTCAAGTTTAATTCCAGTTTTTTGACTGCGAGTCCTTAAGGCGTCTTACACGGCATTCAGCTGAAAAATATCCTGCTACTTTGAATATTGATATAAGACTTTTCAGTTACAAGGGTCACCATACATGATTAGTGATCCAACACATTCATCTCCCTAACATCTCCCTCAAACTAATGACTTCGTCAAAAATAAAATTGCCTTGGGAAAGAGTAAACTAAATTTTAAAGTAAACATTTTGCATCAAATATATGTTATGAACCAAACACTCACCTTACCTCTCTTTATCTGGAAATCCAAGCGGAAATTGAGGGCTCTCCTACGTTTCTGACTCATGTAAAAAAAGGGAAAAAAAAGCACTGTAACGATAAGCTTTAAACTGAAACAGGAAAACCTTTATCAAACAAGAAAACTCAATGTAACTCGATTTTTTTCCAAAAATAATACGAGAGGCATACCTTCTCGTGCTTCAACAGAGTTCAGAGCAAAGCAGAGGAAAATTTGGCTGCCATAACTTGCACCAACTTGAACTTAACTGATAAGAAACCAACTTGACAACTGCAAAGGCTTCCTTTGAACCTTTTCTCTCTGATACAACAACAAATTAAAAGGCTAGGACTCAGTGCTTTTTGATTAGAGTATTTTGTTTCATCCTTGTTTGACAACTTGTAAAAACAAGCCTTAGTACTCAATAACCAACAATGAATTTTAGAAGTTAGATCAATAGTATTGTCTGGATGAATTGGCCCACAGAGACAAGCAAGCTGGTGTTATTTATATCCATCTGCAACGTATGTGTAATGGGTGAAAAATCACTCCTCAATTTTAGCGCGCGTTATAATTACACATTCGGTATTGAAAAGTTGCTGTAATGACAAGGCCTTTTATTATTTAATGGAAACTGCGCGTAATCCGACAGTTTATATCCTCGAGACGTTTGCGAATAAATTCGCTTGCATTTGTCTAATTAATCACAATTTTCCTTGCTTAAAGGTTCGGCGAAATTACTAGAATTTGGTCAAAACTATTCCCTAATTCTAATTAGAATTACGTGTTCTGATGTTCCTGTCTCTATTATCAGCTTTTTGGTGACAATCATTTGAGTCAGGTTTCCCGCCCGTTTCCCGTGTGTTGCATCCTCGAACGCAATCCGAACGTTTCTTGATGGAGCATCACTTTCAAAGTTTACTGATCAATCTGCTTTACAAGAAAGAAACTGAAAGAAAGAAAAATAACACTAATCAAGAGACAGTCCTTCTTTGCTCTAGGTTAAGCTGTTTAGCTGTTGGTTGCATTATAACTGAACCTCATGTTACTCATTTTGCATGTTCGTCATAAGGAGTCGCAATCTGTACCCTAACCCCTTAGAACTTGAGATAAACCTGTTTGGTTAAGGTTTAGTATATGGCTATCCTCAAGGAGAAACTTTGTGACGTCTACTCAAACTATCGTGATTATCATTATGATGGGGTGTTGCCAACTGCCTTTCACTGGAAGAAGAGAACTCGTACACACTGAGTAACTGTCCGTAACGACTTTTGCAGTCACCACCGTGCAGTGGCTAAATGGCCTATGAACTGTGGAAGACGAATCCTAATCTTGTGAAAGAGAAAGGCCACATGCAATCACCGACTGTCTTCTGACGAAGCTAATGGGTCGATACATTGGAAAATGAGGTTTTCCACTGAACTTCGATCCCGGGTTCCATCTTATTTAAAATAATGTCACCCACTCAGGCCGACCAGATGGCTTGGCAGGTAACAGCCAGGCCAGAACCACTCTGGGATCCCACCGAGTTTAGCAAACACAGACGCTGTTTGGTCCCTTATGGATAAACTGATCAAGTTTATTATCGTCCTTAAAAACAATACTGAAAACTAAGACGAGTTACACACATTATTACAAAGACAGCATTATCTCTTTACAAAAAGGTGTTGATCCGTGGATCTAAATGAAAATACTATTTATAATTCCACTGACTCCCGAGTTTCATTCGTCGCCATCTGCTAATCCTTACTTGCACCATAGTACACGCTCTATGACTGGATATGTTGTCTTTGATAGAATTCATGCTGTTATTTCGGGCGCGACTTGCTTGCTGAGTAAAAACTGTTATACATTTGTAGAAATGTTTTGGCCGCTTTGATTACAGCTCAGTGCATTTCTTTTTCAGCCATCATGTTCTCATTTTCAACTCCTAATGATCTCTGGATCTTTGACGGCGAAAACCTTCTGTCTTGTCTAGCAGAATTTAATTTACGCGATGTACTTTGCATTATTAAACAAAATAATTTGATGGGCACATATGGTTAGTAGCATTTCTCCACCACTGACATCAGCTGCAAACAATAATCAAACATGAGTTATTTTTTAGATGAAAGGCTGCGGCATTTGGTATTATCTGCGATCATAATTGCACTTTTTCATCTTCCTTTTCAGTGCTACCTCATTACAGGCGGGGTCTTTTTTAGATAAAAATTAAAACTCAGTTTAAGTTAAAAATGACATCCTTTCATCGTGCTATGTAATATGCAAACGTTTAGCTCGTGTAATTTAAAACAGACAAAACTGAGACAGTCATCTTTCAACGGAGTAGAATTTACTTATTTTTCCTGTATTTCTATAAACAAAACAAACAAAATAAAATGAAAGGGTTATTAGATCATTTAGAAGGAGTAAAATAGACGTTTTACCGGCGAAAAAAATGTATATAAAAAATAGCATGTCTCTTGCTTGCAGAAAGCAATTAGTCATTTTCGGCCTAAAGCATTATAATTGGCACGCTGACGTTAATTATTCCGTTTACTTCACTCAACACTAATTAAACAATCACCAGCTTAGCACATCAATATGGTCGGCCATTTGTTTCAAAATTATGACACGATGTACGTTCGGTTTTATTGCCACGTATACTTGCAATCTTTTCTTCTCTGTGGGTTTTTTCCCCAAGAACGTGTCAATTTTCTTCTAATGCGCCCGTTTACTCCGCTCCACGCAAACATACGCTAAACAAGCACGCATACATTTGTGCACGAAACGATCCCAAATATGTCCGTTACAAACAAACTTGTGTATGTGAGTTTATTCTAGCAGGGCGTTGTATATGAAGCATCGAATTATACCGTCGACAATAAACCTACTTCATGGCCGCAATGGCCGCGTTAACTTCGAGCATGGTTTGGTTCTTATTCAATGCGCTCACAATAGTGGTGGTTGTTGGCACTCCAGCAACGGAGTTGCTGGAATCTGTGGATTGTCTCTTGAGAGACTGTGAACGTTAATTTCCAAATGCTGACCGAAACATATTGTACGACTCTAGGTTACAGTCCATTCAGTTCGTGCATTCATCGATTCCTTGAATGGAGGTGAGGCAGGAAATACTGCGAGAATTCTGGTTCTAGAAAACCTTGTAATACACCTACTGATCTTATTAAGGAGGTGGTGGGTGTTGCTGGTAATTATAGCTGCATCGTACACCTCTATTTGCCCTATCAGAGCATTGCCAACGGTTTCTCATGGAACTTGAGGAGTCGGCCGAGCTCGGTATGAAATATCAGTCTTCACTTCAGCTAATTACAGCTCAGTAATAGCACAGCTCAGTAATAGGGACACATGATGAGGTTTGAAGGTTAGCTTCCTGTCAGTTGTTTATTGTAACACACAATACAAGAATGCGAATAGTTTCGAAAGAAACTGTGGTGCTGCGTCGGTAGGAGATTGATTAACAAGAATTGGGTTTATCAACTGAGGCGTTGACGATTGAAATTTTTCCACCGTAGAAAGTTTGACAGACATGAGTTGACGTTTCGAGCCTTGGCTCTTTGCTCCGACGAAGGGTAAACGCTCGAAACGTCAGCTCATGTCTTTCAAACTTTCTACGGTGGAAAAATCTCAATCGCCAACACCTCAGTTGATGAACTCAATTCTTATTTGTAACGCAAGCAGCAGCAAGTGTTTGACCGCGTACGAAAATGCTGCAAGCTGATTGGTCAAAAATGATGTTACTCGTGTGTGGATAAAAAGGAGATTCCATAAAGGCCAACGCTTTTAATGTCCTTAAAAGCGCCCCTTTAACCTTTGTTAAAAGCCACGCTTTTAATATTCCTAGAAGGCTAAGCTATTAACATCCTCAAAAAACGGCGCCTTTAACATAGTTTAAAAGTAACGCGTTTAACTTTCCTTAATGGCTACGCTTTTAACATCCTTAAACATTTCTTAAAAGCGCCGCCTTTAACATCCCTTAAAAGCAGTATTCGATCTGTTATCATGTTATATTTTGCAGTCTCTCCGCTTTGCCACGAAAAGGTCTTTTGCAAGTACATCAGTTTTTGCTTAAAAAAAACACTTGTTTTGATTCATTAAAACTGCTTTCACAGCGCCTTTGTAAATATACACCAGGGAAGAGTGTTTTGAAAAAAAAAAGCATAAACAACCAGAGTAAAGAAAATTGTGTTCATATAGTTTCTTGAGTTGACGTTATCGCTAATTATTTGGGATCTTTGTTAAAGGTTGAAGGAAATGCAAACGTTAGTAGAAACACCTGCAAATGGAACTAATTTTATTACCACTGGCTGAAGTCGGACAACTTGACAGTCTGACAAGTCAATATTTTTATTGATCTTAATGTACATTATTTGAGTTACTTCTTATTCTTGCTTCATCTAATTCTTGCTTCATGTAATTATTGAAGTGCTATGATATAAAATCCTTTCGGTGACAATAACTTGGGTCGGCAGATTTCCCGCGCGTTTACCGCGTCTTGCATCGTCCGACGCAATTGCGCGCGGCTAAATAAGT
>BLAZ01000014.1:2397481-2399981 GCA_014633955.1 Acropora tenuis | reverse complement strand
AGGCCATTGGTCAAAAAAATATCAAGGCTAAACATTTTTTGCAAGTTAAAGCTAGACTTCAATCCTCTTTTACCGCCAAAACATGGCAGCGCTTTTCGCTACTTGTGGGCTATAACATATAGTGTACCAGTAGCTCAACCAATCAGAATGCAGCATTGATGATAGACCACTAGTTGGATTTTACTAATATTAAGTAGCCAGCAATATCACTTGCCAATTTTATACATTTTGACAACTTTGTACTTTAATAGTTTATAATTTAGGTCAGGTTAAAATATTAATTTTGTTACCTTGGACAATAAGTGAGCAAAGCTTGGAGAACAAAATTGTGTTGTCTTGATCAGAACAATAGTCGTTATAATAATTTTATCATAATTATTACCTTTCCTCTGAGATTAGTTACTCCCAAATGTCTTCTGCCAGCATTTAATACAACAATCTATACAATAAGCAGAGATGGAATCAATAACAGGTTTAAAGAAAACATTTTCAAGTGGAACTTTTTTCCAAGAACTGAACTTACTGTAGTTCCATGGACAATTCCCTGAGGCCCAATGTAACAATAGCTTCCAGCTGTCATTTGTCCATACATGGTTACACCCAAAGAAAAAAACTTGTCATAAAGATCTCTTGAGGAATAGTTCGGAATAACCTGAAGACAAAGATGCCCATGAAGGGTATGTTAAATTTGTATCAGCTTTAGATAGCTGAAGCAATCAACTTTAAGGATAATAACTATTATCATTGGGAACATCACCCAAGCCAGCTTATAAATTATGATTTGAAGAAATCAAGACTTTTGATGGAAAAAACATAGGAGTAAACTAATGAGATGAGCTACAACATTAAAATCTTCCTTACCATGCCATTGGTAATGATAACCCTTGGAGCTGCTGGATTGCTGGGAAAAAGTCCTTGAGGGTGACCGGAACACATTACCAATGTCTGCTCCTCTGTCATTTCAGAAAGATAGTGCATGACAAACCAAAACTGTAACAAAAAAATATTCATTACCTGTCTGTACTCTGCAACAAATGATTTGATGCATTTCTAGTGTGCAACATATATTGGCTTAGCTGGTTGCCCCCTGGTAGTTGGGGTTCTTAATCATGTTTCTGTTAAGTTTAAATTGTTTGTTTCAGATTATTAAAAGCAGGATGCCCGTGAACTGGCTTGATAGATAAACTTGTGCACTTCCACTTTAAATAAAGCATTTACATTTTTACAGTTCAAATAGTGAGCAGATGGTTGAGTTATTTCCTCTCCCCAGCTTTGCAAGTAGAATCTAAATGATGTTCATCCTAATAATTTGATTGTTAGAATGAACAAGCAGATTGAATGGTGACCATTAAGTCAATCATGCACACAATAATGTACTAGCTATTTAAACAGGCATTGTGTATCACTCCCCACCTGTGTAAAATAAAGTGAATTGGGAACTATGGCACACACATGAATCTTACACCATACTGCTTTATAGGTGGTCACTCTAAATGTCAAATGATTTTACTTGACAATGAGAAATATCTTAAAATGAAAGGGGTTAAAACGAAGATTTTTTTTTTTCATGTAACTGAATTACCTGTGCCCAATTTGAAAACACCTGGCCATTTCCACCATATGTGACAAGTTCATGAGGAAACTACAGAACAGAGAAATAACTTTAAAAAGGATACTACATGTTTAGAGGGGTAGATTGATCAGTACTTCATGAGCAGAGGTGAGAACATATCCCTAATCATCTAATATCTCATTAATTTCATGGGCAATTTGACTTGTATTATTCATAAAAATAGTGTAATAATATTAGCAGGGCACTTCTGTTTCTTCATCATAATGCTGAGACCTAACGTTTATAATGTGTACGGTATGTCCTCATAAGAATTATTATTATTATTGAGTGATATGATTGCTGTGCTACAATTCACTTGAACATTTTGTTGTTGAATTGTGTGCCATGAAAGTAAATAAATGTTTTTGTCACCAAAATATTCATGTTTCTGACCATTCAAGAGGTGCCAGGCACACAAGTTGTTTCATCATCAAAATGATGAACATTGATTGGGGTTTTCTTCATAATAGCCCTTATATATATATGCAGAAAGGATGTCTGAATAGAGCCATAAGAATTGAGATAATGACTATTTATAATTTGTATGTATCCAGACACTAAAAAAAACATACTTGAGCAACTCTGTGATCCAGGTTATTCATGATCATGAGCATGATGGCTGCAGCATGCTGTGTTTTTGCAGGATATTCTTCAATGGGATAAGCACTGCAGAATTTAACACCCACAGATCATATTTAACAATTAGACCCGTAGCCCGAAAGGGCTACGGGTCAATAGCCCATGAGGCGAAGCCGAATGGGCTATTGATCCGTGGCCCTTGAGGGCGAAGGGTCTAATTGTTTTAGTATCACTCAACTAGTTGGACAGAAAAGGCAATAATAAAGCTAGCAAATGCAAGTTGAAGAAATAGTTTTTAGGGGAAAAAAA
>BLAZ01000014.1:2309863-2312738 GCA_014633955.1 Acropora tenuis | reverse complement strand
CGTTTTCTTCAAGTGCTATTTAATTAAAATGTTTTAGCTACGGCCGTGAATTGTGGTTTGCTCTTTAGGTTTATGAAAGGGAGTATTGTATGAAGAGCAGATTGTAGTATTATTTTGTATCAAACAGATTAGAGTCTTACCCTTATATTAAAAACAAAAATATATAGTATCAATTTTAAATACAGCTGTATCAGAGTTAAAGCTGCCGATGTAAATTGGATATTTTATGTAGATGGTATTAATTTGTAGGTTAAAATCTAGTATTAAATGGTGAATTACAAAAAAAATGATCAGTGTACTCTCAGATGCTTTTTCTGCGTCATAGCCAGCTTCAAAATGTATCGATCATGTTGACCTTGTTCTTGAAATTGTGACCTTTGCTTTTACGGAAAACAGCGAATGTCTGGTTAATAGTTGATTAAACTACTTGATTTAAGCTCATCTTTTCAGCCACAGTCAATGAATGAAACTGGTCCTCTTCGGAAAAAAAAAAACACGCTCACACAGCCATGCAAACTTTTTTAAAAATTGGCTTTGGCCAAATTTCTCTTGCTGGCCAAAAGATGCCCACATTTTGGAGGGGCCTAATGCCCCCCGCCGGCCCATACGCCTATGGTTGCAAAACAATAGGTTTGTGTCACAGTTTTAAAAGATTTACAAATGATAGACAAAATTAAGTCTCCACCATCTAACACGACGTGTCTCGTTTCTCGATCACTAGAAACCATGCATATCACCATATGGTTGTCGTTCTCCGCCGTGATTCGTAACAGAAGTGCGTATCAAAGGATCTGCCTCGCAAGGCACACGTGTAGCCCTAAGGTCCGACCTCTCTTATTTGATAGCACTACTTAAAACACCTCCGACATTAAGTGGCCATGATGTCACATGCAGCAAAAGCAGTCTGACCCAAGACTCTCGTGGGCCGTTTTGAAATGAACATATCATTGGGTGGATGAAAATCCCCCCCAAGAGCATCTAGTTTTACTTCTAAAAGGTTTTGGCATTAATACAAATATCGTTTTGCTCTAAATAGACTTGAAGTTTCATTTTCGGCCCTATGATCATAATACAATTTCTGTGTGCACATGATAAGTTAGTATTAGCCTGCTGTAATTACACTCCGTCAGACTGGCAGATATTTTCATATGTTTGCCTCGGTTAATTTTTCTAACATTTTGTTCATTTTGAGGGTTAAAGAGTTCCTTTTATATGTTGTTCTTACCAAGAACAAAACAAAAAAGAATTGTGGTAGGAAATCAGATTAAGAGCTAAATATATGAAATTGCATGATCGGGGGTAAGCTGTCCGAGCCACCTTTTTTTCGTCAAAAATGTGTAGTGTAACCATTTCGTGAGCAATGAAAACATCAGTTTTAAATGTTCACGAAAGGAAGCAAGAATTACTTTTAAAAAGGTGGATATTTGCAAGAATATTCGTAAGAAGTTGTGTAATGTGTTGCCATGGCAGTGGCTTATCATGAAGAAGGTGACAAAAGAATATTAAAAACACGTTGGTATCCTTTGTGGTCATGGATGTCATAAAACAAAATTGTAAGACAAGAACGGTAGGCCCGATTTTGTTGCCATAAAGAAAATCAAAGCAAACAAAGCGGAGAAAAATTATGTCTAGTTTTCTCCCTCTATCAATTTGCTTTGTGTACATGTCTGCAACTCAAAATCCTTGCATTTGCCTCAGAAAGGAACAAAGTTAGTTTTCAGGGTGCAAACAAAGATGGAAGCGGTTTAATGTTTTCTCTCTACATAGTGCCTCGACAAGGGCACCGTGTTTGGGAAAAATCCCATGGTACTTATAAACGTTTCTTCTGCACTGCAATATTCACTTTAATAAGTAGGCTACTTGCGGTTATTCAGAACACTGCCTAACAAAAAAACAACTGGGAAACTACAACCTTCAAAAAAATTAGCAACGTATAACTATGAAAAGACTTTTAATACAAAACAACTTTAAAATTGTCAAAAACATGTCAAACACGACTCTTGTACAACATAACCGTTCTTCTAAAGAAAAACGGCTAAAAAACCATTTAATTTTCGAAAAATCACAAAATTTAATTACAAAAACTAAAGAATTAGCGACCGATGCAAATAAAACAACGCTCCCAGAATGATCAGTTTGACTCAAAAATTAACATTTTCCAAAACATGCAAAAAACGACTTAAAACTCAAATAAGAGTTTTTCACGAAAAAACGGCTCTAAAAAGAACCTAATATTCGAAAAATGACAATTTTTCGAAAATCGCTAAAATTGGCCAACATGCAAAGGCTATAGGCTTTGCAAAAAATTAATGGTCAGTTTAGTTCAAAACTTAAAATTGCAAAAAACAGGCCCAAAAACGTCTGTAGAGACACGTTAGAGTTGTTCTGTGCACAAAATGACTCCAAAAAACACCTATTGTTCAAGAAATGACAAGTTTTCCAAAATGGCCAAAAATGGCCACAATGCGAAGGCTATAGGCTTTCCAAAATGGTCAGTTTGGCCCAAAAATTGAAAATGCCAAAAACATGCCAAAAACGTCTCAAGAGACACATTAGAGTTGTTCTGTGCAAAAAACGGCTCCAGAAAACACCTAATATTCGAGAAATGACAAGTTTTCCAAAATGGCATAAATTGGCCACAATGCAAATGCTATAGGCTTTTCAAAATGGTCTGTTTGGCTCAAAAGTTAAAATTGCCAAAAACATGCGAAAACCGTCTCTAGAGTCACGTTAGAGTTCTGTGCAAAAAATGGCTCAAAAAAACACCTAACGTTCGAGAAATTACAAATTGTCGAAAATGTCCAAAATTGGCCACAATGCGAAGGCTATAGGTTTGGCAAAATGGTCAGTTTGACTCAAAAATTAAAAATGCCAA
>BLAZ01000014.1:2299863-2304863 GCA_014633955.1 Acropora tenuis | reverse complement strand
TAACAGCAAAAACTGCCACCGAGACTAAATCAAAAAGTCATTTAAGCTTGATAATTAGAAAGCGCTTTGTGAGACACGTGGCTTCCAGACACACATGCACATATTATAACTGAAAATGTTGCAAATAACCGAGCAGTTGTGCTTACATTTCAACATCTCTCGGTGAAAATTTTTTACTGGCGTTTTGCAAAAGGATGAATGGGTCCCGTTTCAAAGTGAGTAGAGCCAATAGTAGCTTTCCTGAAGCTTTTCTGGATAAAAATCCTTAAAAGGGCAAGAGAAGCCCTTTAAACCGACAATTTGCCGTAAAAAATGAAGAATTTGATGGGAAAAAATTTGATTAAGTCAAAGCAAAACTGCGAAAACAAAGTTGCGGTGACAAGCAACAAATCCGAAGTTGGCAACTGGAGGAGTACAATGAACAATGAGGGTGCGTATATCAAATGGCACTAATCGAGCGTGGAAATAAAAAAAATTTAGACCAAGAGAGCAAGACAAGAATAAAGTAAATTATTTTCTTCGTTTAGCGTTTCGAGGCGTACAAAACTTGAATTATTAAATTAGATGGAAAAATTATAAAGAGAGAGACTTCCTTGTCAAGAAGCAAACTGAGAAAAATCATTAGTCTTCATTTGAACACCCTTCTCACAAATTGACGTGACAATACTGTCATACCTATTACTGTTTCATTCAGCTTTTTGGCAGAAAATTAAAAAGACATCCTGACACCATTTTCCCAAAATTTAATTTTGAATATTTTAACCCGTAAGTCATTAATAGCTTTGTCCGTCTTCAAAGACCTCCTGTTCAAATTCTGCTCAAAATTCATAACAAAAATTCACTACAATAACAAAAACGACTTTTGCGTAAGTTTTGGCTGTTTTCTACTTTTGGTTGTGTTGAGGTCTTCGTCACCTTAACTTTACTAAAGATGTGTTGTGATAACTCTGCAATTATAACCAAGTTTCTTATGCTTTTAGTCGCATGAAGCACACACAGAAAGATAATATGCTAAGAGAGTTTTATTTCAAACTCATGCATAGAAGTGAGTAGACACGACTAGGGAACTGCATGTTTATGGTAAAGGAGACCACTCCCTGTGTTCATATTGCCAACAAAGTCATTCATTAACTCATACGCTTTTTAGTCGTTGTTGGACGGCAAAACTTTTCAATTCACAAGTGGTAAAATGGTCCAATGAAGAGAATAACACTTACTTCTCGCTCTCTCCAATTGAAGTAGTCTTTAGAAGGGAAGTAAGAAACAAGACAAAGCTAAGACACCTTTTCCGGTCTTAAAGAAATTGAATTTTACTATCCTATTCGCCAAATACTATGCGCACACTCAAATTATTGGAATACGAACTATGATGATTTTATTTCCAAACTTGCGGTCAGATATTCTTTTAAAATTAACAACACTAGGATATAGCTTTTGATGTGAAAGATAGTGTCCAAATTTAACGTAAAATTGTATAATCCTGAATGTATGTCTGATGTGTATTTATAATATCAATAATTAAAAAACAAATTTCAAAAGCCTTCTTCTGTTTTTTTTATCCTTTGCTTCGTTTCTTTGAGTGAGCTTCACTTCAGTGATTAGCTTAATCATGTAAATCATATTGAACAAACCTCTTGCCTTTCGGTAAATAAAATAATCTTCCAATGGCAGACGTTTTGTCAAGATTTCTGTGACACCAAACATAAACGTCTTTATAAACATGACAGCTATTTTGGCATTAAACTTCCTCAATGTTTTTCTGTATTTTTCATGAATGTAGTCAGTAGGTAAAGCGTCTTCGTTTTTGTGTCTCCGTTTAAGTAACACCCAAGGCTCGCCTTATTTTTGTTTCTTTTACTGAAGATTCCACGTCGTTAATGTTAGTTCAGTCGGGTATACTACATGGCACCAACGTCAACGCTCCAGTGAGCGGCATCGTTATTCTCGGAAAACATCTTATCACGACACACGGACTGGATAAAAGCAAACCCATGGATCATCTTTTTCAAGTCTTTAAAAAATGTACCATCAAATTAATTTGTCTTCTTGATCTACGAAATTTTATTCATCAAAGACATCAAGCCTTCGCTTAACACTCAGATTGACTCGATTCGCGCAAAACGTTCAACCTGACTCTTATTATTCTAAGATTTGTAACTAATTTTGCCTTTGACATTTATACCCTTAGGACTAAAAACAATTGTTTCCCACTGTTTCACTTTAACAAATAAAGAAGCCTGAGCAGTATATCACACCGTGATACGAAAACGACGGGCATTTGAGAACAAGAAGGAAATGTAGAAAACAAGTGACGCAGACGCGTGTTTTTTACATTTCTGGAGTGATATCTAATGTCCGGAGTGTTTTATCACAGTGTAATACACGGCTTAGGCTTCCTTATTTGCTTTATGATATAGAGATAATGAGGCGAAAAACAATAAAACGCGCTTTTTGTATCAGTTTTACTCTGATAAAGCACGGGTTTTTGACCAATCAGAGCGCACACGGGGTCCTATCTATATATAACATATTATATACTCCCAGTTGTCATTTCAAATTTTGACTTGATAATGAAAGAAACTAACGTAGTGGAGACAAAACGTTGACTCCCCTTTCTGGACCCCTCGATTTCTCTGTTCTAGTAATTTAATAAAGTAATAAAAAGTAAAATATGATAATAAAACAAAAACAAAGCGTGTGTTATGTGTTATAACAGGTGTCATTGGTTTCCCCCAGGAAAGGAGGAGGGCGAGGAGATCGGGCATACCCACGAGGATTGACATAAAGTTACCTTCTCTGGGTTGGGAATTCGACAATTCTGTGTTGCTCCAGGGTGGGGAAGTTTGTCAACATTGGTTGATGGGCGCAGTAGAAGTACCATACACGACGTAAAACCTACCTTCCAACCAGGCATTTTGGTGCGTTTGTATCGATCTTGGGTGTTTACAGGATCTTGAAAAGGTGAGTGATGAGTTACGTACCATACTTCTCCGATCTTTTATGTTATAAAAACTTTTCTTCTTTTAACTTTAGGCCAATGTTTAGGTCTTAAGGAGAAAAAGGTGCCTCTTAACTGAATACATTGTTTGCTTCTTGCCAAATATTACATTTACTCCTGTAAATACAAGAACGTTAAACCGCCTTGTTTCAATTAAATATTAAATATATTGATCGGCTTCGCTGTAATTTATATATAGAAAACACGTTTCTATTGTTACAGGAACACAAAACGCATTCCAGCAGAAGATGCACAAAATACTCCAGTCTCTCTACGTTCTTGATCTCTCCTTTCAACAATTGCGTGCTGTGTCTTGAATAGTACCAAACCCAGGGCGTCAATTCACCCACAGCTGAATTCTGGCGGTGCCCCCTCTGTATCATGGAAGATGGTATTTGAAAGTAAAACGATTTCATTTACCTTCATCATTGAACAAATTGTCACTACCGTACTATTTAAGTCTCTTACGTTTGACGATATTGATATGGATTTTTTTAATTAGGTTATTGCTAGGTTAGGGCAGTTTGCATGGAAACTTTTAGCCCAGGATGGAAAAAATTGCCATAATTTTACTGTCGCGGAAAATATTTTGCGAAAGAAAACTGTCGTGCACCCGCTTGGAACAAAACGAGCTATCCCGAATGGGCAGTACCACTTCATCTTGCCCGCTCGGGTAGCCAATCAGAACACAGAATTCGCCTTACTTTGCACGCTCGCGGAGCTTGCCATATTATATCACCATTTATTACCATGTATATAGCCATGTATTGCCATGTCACTGCCATGTACAACCAAGTATTATTACCATGGGTCCAGAAGGAGGCCAAGAAAGGGGTCCAGAAAGAGGGTCCAGAAAGGGGGGTCCACATTTTGTCTACACCCGGAGAAACGTCGTCAAAAATTGTCGTTAAGTATTAGAGTTTTGCTTGCTTTTTTAATATTTCAGCCTTGAATTTTATTGTAAAATGTTATTGAGAATCTCCTTTTATAAATAGTTCTGTCGTCTGAAATCGACGAAGGTAAATATTGGTGGTCCTCAAGGATGTTGTTGTTTATTTTTGTCCATGAAATGGCTGCAGTGGCTAATTTCCCCTCCAAAAGTGATCTCGCCAAAACATATTCATTAAGCAGTGTGCTGTATAATTGTAAAAGTTTCAGAAAGTTGTTTATTTCCACAAACAGGTAGTTGTCGTAACGGTTGCACGTACAGTAAAAGTTCCTTTTTTCTTCATGGAAAAAAAATTGCAGAAAAAAGTATTAACGGAACAGAGAAAGTTGATGGTTTAACGAAATAAATAAAATTTCATATTTATGGATAAATAAGTACACAAGCACAAGTTAAGGATAATAAGATACCAAAGCCAGAGGCGTATATGGCATAGGTCAGGTTTTGGCAATTCTGAAAGGGAATTATTTAGGTCCTGTGTGAGTAACGATATTTAGCTTTTGAATTCTTGAGCGTTCCCCATTTGTAGTCGGAGACCAAAAATTCCAGTGAAAAATCCTAATTGTACAGCTCATTCCACCGGAAAGAATGGAAACTCCCAGACGTATTCCTCTTTTTCCATTCCAACCGAAAAGATCGAAAGTTACTGTGCTATTTGCCAACTCCATTTGTGACAAACTCAGTACATCACGGCCAGATTTTGCGGACTTAACGTTCTCCCGGGTGGTGCGACAATTGTCGAGTAATTTTTGACTCAAGGATGTTCTGAACGAACCGAAAATCCCTGACAAATATGAACATAAAATGGGCAAAAACAAGGTGAATGTTTGCAAAACAGCGGAAAACTACGTTAAAGCGAAAAGCTTAAAATGATTTCATTTCTGACTCCACCTTTTTTTTAAATTCCTTAACTTTTCGCGGGAAAAACAGACTTAGGCGTTCTTTTCTACCTTTCTTGTTTGAAGAATTTGTTTGAAGTGATATCGCAGTTTAGAGAGCCACGTAAAATGTTTACAAAGGGAACCCATGAAAAATTCTGGCCTGAAATTTTCTGCC
>BLAZ01000014.1:2287363-2289863 GCA_014633955.1 Acropora tenuis | reverse complement strand
ATTCCACAGTTCACATAGCATTAATTGTGCCTGGAAATCAATGTAAATCACCCTTAATTCAAATATGTTACGGCCTTCCAATTTTTTATTGATACTAAGGGACTATAGGACATTTTTCATGATAAAAATTAACGATAAAAAGTTGCGAAGTTTCGACCTTCCGGAGGTCATTTTCAAGTGCGAATTAAAAATGTTCAAGCAATTAGCATAAATATGTTTGTCACAGTTAAAAAAAGTTAAAAAATACCATGGTCACTAAGAAGCAGTAAATTATCTAACGGAAGTGAGAAGCTATATGTAAAATTAACAAAGGGAGGACACAAAAGTAATTAGAAGAATAAAGAACAATAAGCTTTTATCAACAGATCTAACCAAAAAATTTTGCACGGATGGAATCAGACTGTTTGTTTAGCGTTGGTTTTGGGTCCTTCATAAAAAGCATTTCAAAAATGAGACAATCAAAATTTGTTTTGGCATTTCCTTAAAATTCTAAAACTTTTCGCAATGTCGTCCGTTTCCATATTATGTTGCTCTCTGAGACGGTTTCCGCCTGCCGATCCTTTGTGTTTCCTCAATTCGTTGGTGTAGGTGTCGGCGCGATAACACAGGTTACACTTAAAATTGATAAAATTAAATGTTTAATTTAATTGTATAAATATGTTACATATTTTACTGCTTTTTAGAGATCATGGTATTTGTAAACTACTTTTTACTGTGACAAACATTTACGCTAAGCACTTGTACATTTTTATCTCGTACTTGAAAATGACCTGCGGAAGGTCGAAACTTATTAACGTTTTATCGTTAGTTTTTATCATAAAATCGATTTCTGAGAAATTACTTTTAAACTTTAATGATGATGCTTATTGTAAGTTGACCTACCAAAAGCCAGGGCTTTACACAATCCTGCAAAATAGGCTTTGTCAAATTTGGACGCATACAAATAATCCAGCATTCCAAATAAATTATTAATCTGCAAATCAAAATAAAACAAAAACGAGTTTCCACTTGATTGATGATAAAATTTTCAACCAGCAAGTCATTTCTGAGGAATGAGCAAAGGATGAATAAGTACAAAAACATAGAGTGCGAGAGTCTTGGTCGCAAAGGGTCTGGAGTCAGCACTTATCAGTACTTCTGATGAAGCAATGACTGCTGCACAGACAGGGGGCAATGCCACAAACAGCTTATCATATAGAAAGGGTGATATCATCCGGTACACTTTCTTCTATACTACACATCTGCTATACTATTCTCACTGAAAAAAGTGTCTCTAAATGCAGTATTGTGCTCTCTTGTCTATGATCTATTAATTTTGCTGCATTGAGGATTAAGTTTATAAGTATTACTTTTTGGGAACCGCTACACTGTTAGGTACATTATTTCAACATAACCGTGTTTTAGTACGTGTTAATATTTGCGTGTCTGACCTGTATTCAGTTTATTATTTTTGTAATTTGGTTCCCTATTCTTCAGATAACCGGTAGTTATTAAGTTATTAACAGAATATCCATTCTATTATTTATTTTTTCAATAAAATTTGTATTGCCAGGAAAAGTGTTGTTGTTTTTGCCGTTGTTGTCATTCTATCCTCTCCTTCCCCACCCCTCTTAGAAACCAAGTCACCCTGTGTCTTTAAAATTACATTCCGATGTAATTATTGTCCCCTGGAAGTATGGAATTGACAGGATGGAACTTGCCAAGTCGACCAAGAGGGTGTCAAATGAAGTGCCTCTGACTGTCGGAGACCGAGAGGCCAAAATTGTTACCATAGTGATGATGATGAGACAATTTCAGTTACCTTAAAATGCTCAAAAACTCTTTTTTTGACATAGGTAACATCATATGGAGAGGGCACCAATCCATCCTCTGCATCAAAAACCGTCTTGATGGCTCTGTATGACAACCAATAAGCTGGAAAATTTGAAATACCGTGGCTTACATATGCACGTAACTTTAAAGGTTGCTTTGTAGCAAATAATGATTCTATCTCTTAACCTAATTCACAAAAGACTTGCAGGATCTAAAATGAACTCTTCTTCAAGGGCACCAACTAGTGTTTTAAGACAAGCCAAAAATTTCTTCCTTTTTCAAACAATTAAACAATCCACCTTAAACAAAATTCAGAGAGTTTGCAATGTCTTACTAGACAAATCTTCTATAGCTAATATTCATGGTAAAATGGAAGGACATGCCCTTGTGTGCCTGCAATTTCCATGAAGAAACAGTTGATAGAAACATGGTGGCTAATCTTACTAAATTTGATTGAAGATGGAGGTTGGTTTCACAAAACTTGTTTTAATTTCAGTACAAAGATGTTAAAAGAACAAAGAGTTAGATGCCTGCAGGGTGGCCCCATGTGAAATTCTGGCCACAAACACTCAATTTTTAGTCAAATTGGCAACCAGGAAGATGCAATTTCAGATCCTGGTTTGTGTGTATGTGTGTGTGAGTTGAATAAAAATGTACCATCAAGGCATGTCAATGGCATTGTGTGCTC
>BLAZ01000014.1:2174920-2178263 GCA_014633955.1 Acropora tenuis | reverse complement strand
AATAAAGCCATGAAGTAGACCGGCTATGAGCGAGAAATTGTTCACGTGGGGAAGCGTTCCAACAACAAACAGTAAGGAGAAGCAAACTATTAGTAGTGCCAGCCTCCTTCTTGGTGCCTTAACCGAGCACCACAGAATCACATGCTCAACTAGTGCAAGGCCTATAACGCCACCCACAGAAGGACCTGCGCCGGCTTGCGGAGAGTGAGGCTCTGTGAACAAAGACCCAATCTGCAAGAAATTTGAAACTGAGATAAGCAGCGAACACTTTATTGCATCCACTCAGAGGACTTAACAAAATGGTGTTGCTTATCAAGTGTCCTTCAACCCCAGCGGTATGGTGCAACAATGCCATCCGCAGCCAGCCCTGAGAGTTTTCTTGACTCCACGAAACCCATATTTGGAGAAGAGTGATGAGAACACAGTCCACAATTCCTTGGTGCAGATAAATGGCCGTCAACATTCTCCACCATTGACCAATCAAAGGGTTTAGTTGCGCGATATAAAGGACAGTGGCGTTACCACGAAAAGTCAAAGGCTCTAAAACAAAACAATGTTTTCAATATTTAGAGCTAAGTTGCAAGCAAATTGCTGGGCACATGCCAATGATAAAAAATTGAAAACAAATATTTCCTTTCTTGGACGCCTTTAATTTTTCGTTTCTTAGTGGCTAATAAAAGGATTCCAAAGTTTGAAGTGTGTGATTCTCGCAGTTTTTTTTTTTCAGGCCTTCCTCGTTAATACATAAGAAGCGTTAAAAAACCACGAGGATCAAACATTTCAAACTTAATTCGTTTCGCTCTGCGGTTAAAATGCATTACTTTCAGGAACATCATGTATATATGGGCCAAAATATATTAAGAAGGCGAATCGTTTTCATGGATCCAAAAGGGCCCACAACTTTTGCGAAGCAGTCTGCTAGAAGCGTTACGTCCCCCTAGTTCTGACACAAGACATAAATAAATGTTATTCACAAGCTAAAAGATTCGTTTTGGGCAAAACTGTGCCCAAGGCCTCAGGCCGAGAGCGATTCTATAGACAGAGGCCATAGTTTTTTTCCAATATGGACCGACCTATGCTGGTGAGTCACATTTCAACCCAACGAAATACTGCAAACAAGTTAAGCACCAGTACTCTTTAGGATTGTCATCACAGAAAGATTCTCTACACTTAAATGTTCAATAAAGGTCAAAGAATGAAGGTTTGTGTATGAATGTCTTCTGCAAACGTGGCAAGTGATATGATCGATGAATCACACGCAAGGATCCCGCCCGCTGAGAGTGGGGCGGAATTAAAACTTCCGCCCGCTTCAGGAACCAATCCTGAAGTTAGGATTCCACTCCGCCTGCTTGAGCTCTTAGGAAAAAAAGAACATAAATTAACCTTTTCGTTGGTAAACCATTGGCGACAACCTAATTTCAGAAAGGGAAGACCTCCAGCACATCCAGACGAGCATGGAAAACTGTGCTATGGCAACAGCGCACGTGAAATACGGGCGAAAACCGCTGGGTAGTACTCTTTCGCTTTCTGAGTCACTTCGTCGTTCATTTGTAGCTTGAGGATGTTCTAAAACAAAAACGTCATTTTGTACCCTTCAAATCTTGAATGACCATGGCTGATTGAAAGATCAAAACTTTCAATTTAGTTTCTTGGAGACCTAGTTAGACAGTGCCAACTGCTAACATGAGCACGTCCCCTTAAAAAATGTTAGGTTGGACAATTTAGGACGAATGCATAGACCTCTTAGAATTTATCGTATCGTATCAAAGCTGCGACGTAGTATTTCAAAACTTGTGATTAGTGGTTCGCCGAGGTTTCCAAACAATTGAGTTTCCTCATGTTAAGAGACTCGATGAAACACAAAGCTGTAGCTTTTGAAATGGCTTCTCGATTGGCGCCTCATTGCAAACAAAGGATATATACGTAAACAATTAATTTTTTCTTTCTTTTATCAGCTCATAGTTAGAATTAAGAGGAAAACCACTTATTTGATAGCTCCCTGCGCCATTAATTTATTTGATTCAGGAGATGAAGAAAAGCTCATTCGTGAAAGGACCGGACGTGAGTCAAATGCCTTGTTAACGTACGAAAAACCTAGTTTTTAGAGCAGCGTGGAAAGTGTCGAAAATACTTGGACCTTGTACTTCCAGCGGTGTAACGGAAGGTAGAGATACTGGTGGTATAGATTCTGACTCAGTCAGAAATTGTTAACAACGGTGTGGGGGGAATATTAAATTCAGGAATGAGTTTGAATTGCACAGTAAACGTAAATGTTAACAACGAGCAATAAGAAGTGATAAGGTTTTGTTCAAGTTCTATATTTATTTATTTGTAATTGCTTTCCAAACACACGTGTTTGGACAGAGCGGTTTTCAAATAACAATGGAAAAATCAATACCAAACTAGTTACTCCGACCAATCAAAACAGGAGCAAACAAAGCGATGGACCAATCAGAGCTCCTAGAAATCACTTGAAACTCGCCCAAAGCGTGGAGAAAATGGAACGTACAAGGTGCCATTGGTTTTGGTTCTGCTTCTCATTGGTTGAAAAATTGGCGCGAGATCTGTTAGCTAATTGATTTATCATTTTATGAATTACTGATGACTTTGGAAAGAGAATCCATTTTATGAATTAGGTTTGTCATTCCCCTTCAAATTAATCAATTATAGCTCATGACCACTTCAAATTTGAAGAAAAACTTAAGTGCACTGCAATTGCAACATTACTAGCAATAGATTTTCAAAGTGTTTCATGTATTTAATTACCTTCGCCCTCTTTCTGGACTTCACACTCATGGATCATCTATCGCACTGAATATAATCTGGGAAGGCTTCAAAAGCTAACGAACTCCAATTTTCATCAAAAGATCCTTTTAAAAATTTTCCCCTTATTCTATTACATCACAAACAAATTTTTACGTTCTCTTCTCCGGAACGCCAAGAAAGCGCGCACGCATCCATCAATTTATCAAACAAATATTTCCTATCTAAAGTACGGACAAATGTTGGAAAGCAATCGCTCTCTCTCTCTTTTGGCAATTCGTATATGGAAAGATCTCCCATCGTCTTTAAAAGAAGCCAGTGTTTTTGCGTTCTCATGCAGATTAAGTATTATTATTATTATCAAAACAATAAATGAATTTACCTCATTTTAAAAGTATACACAATTGAGTATATATTTAGGGTTTCTTTCATTTTTCTTTTTTCCTTTATTCACCAGCTGTCTAATAAAAGATTTTTGTGTTATGGGGAGCTAACAAGAAAACCAATACGTTAACTTAGCTTAGCAGCTCCCCGGAAGTAACAAAATAGCTCTTGATAGCCTCGGAATTTTTGTCCAATA
>BLAZ01000014.1:2162420-2164920 GCA_014633955.1 Acropora tenuis | reverse complement strand
TCTTTCTCGTCGTTGTTAAACAACTTACCATGGAAACAATAATTATTAATACCTAATACAATGTTACTTGAATTTGCAGAATCTAAAGACACCTGGGTTATTCCAGGATAACCAAATTATCAACTACGTCCTCAAAGTAAGTAAAACGTATTATTATATTTCTCAGATAGTACGCGCGCTGTAATTGGCTAAATTAGCGGGCCGTATTCTACAGGACGGCCCGCTGGACGGCCCGCTGTACGGCCCCCTAAATTTAAAATTTCGATAAAACATCATCTAGCGAGTTTTTCATGTCATTTGTTGCATAAACTTGTACTGAAAACTGTTTGAATCTTGCAAGCAATTATTTCAAACTTAACAGGCAAAAAGATTTAGTTTTTGGAATTTTGGCACGGCAATCTTTGTGGCAGTTGAATCTTCCGCTTGCCTTTGACTACTTTCCTTGCCCGCGCGCCGGATTAACCTTAGAGATATAATAAATATCTTACTAACCTCGTTTTCTCGGTGCGTACTGTAAGTTACGGATCCTCGTTTTTTCCCGTTGATAAATCAACGGGAAAAAACTCGGTTCGTAACTTAAAGTACAGATCTCGAACTCGGTTAGTAAGAAGTATGTCTACTTTTTTCACCGTTCCTCTTTTGTTTGTTCTTGTTTTTCTTTTTACATATAGTCTTTCAGATTCTTATTTCAGTTTTCCTTTGTACTCACAGCCGAAAAAGATTTTAAACCATGACAACAACTGGGCCTTCCACCTCTTCTCACAGTAAGTACTACCATTTTTCTGTGCCTACTTGGTCATCAAAGGTAATAGACAACAATTATTTATAAATGGATGAAAAGATAACTCACAAAAGTCATCTTTTACTACACCTCAATACTGTTCTTGCAGTTATGTGACACAGATATTGAGTCTTCCAATGTATGTAATAAGGGCAAATATCTCCCTACCATCCTCACATCACGCACCAACAACTAATAGTAGTTTGCTTTTGTGAATATATGGCCCAAATCTCTAAACCATACCAACAAATATCACTGTAACTTCATAAAAAGCCATATTCCATTTTGGGTGAATGTTTCAGTTGTGCAAATCACCTGTCAAAAAACTTCATTCTTCTGCAGATACACAAGATGATCGTACTACCACTGTCAAAGGATATGTCCATCTGTTCAGCCCAGTTAATGTAGCTTCAAATGGAAAAACTAAATGTTTTGATTTGAAAATGCAGACAGCATCTGATGAGGCTGTGCGATTAGTGTGTTTTTCACCAGAAAAACGCTTGCACTTTCATGAATCACAACTGAAACGTCAACCACTGCAAGTAAAAGCGACCCAGAAAAGTCCAAAAAGGCTTGGCAAAACCTTTGATGAGTACACTGTTGGAAAGAAGAGTAAAATCCTGCCTGCTAGATTGGACTTCACCTTTAACGCAACCTTTAGCAATAGATACCACACCCTAGAGCAGACACTGCAAGCAAGTGTCTTTGAAACTGTAGATGTAAAAGTGAAAATTTTGACAAAGTCTGATGACAAGCAACCAATTCTTAAGGAAGGCACCACCAAATTCAAGATTGACAGCATCATTGCTGATCACACTAGCTCAATGAAGCTTGTTATATGGGAAAGTTGCTTTGACAAAATACATGCAAGCAAATGTTACCATATTCAGAATTGTAGAATTAACATCTTTGATGATTCGAAATATTTAAATACTAATGAAAACACTATCATAAGTGAAATTGAAAACATCCAAGACATAGAATTGACTTCTCCTGAAATAAAAGACTGCCTTGCAATTGCATCATGCTTAGGACTAGACATGAGCCGTCACTCTTGCTGCATACTTTGTAACAAGAAATTACCACTATCTAAACCTGAAGATGATATGATAACTTGTACCAACTGTAACATAACTACATTACTTAGTGTAGTGCAGACCAAACTAATTTGCAACCTCGTTCTTAGTATTGACGGTAAAATTGTAAGCTACACTGCATTTAACGATCCAATTCAAAGTTTTTTGACCAATGTTGGATGTGATACACCGATATCAAGCATTGGAGAAAATGAACTGACTCGTCTCTTACTACACGCAGGCCCGCAATGACTCATTCTTGACAAAACCTCCAAAATCATTTGTCAGTTCTTAAAGTCACATACCACACATCGTTTCCACCAAGAACAGTGCAAGCGCGATTTTTTCGCCGAACGTTTTCCACATAACTTTCTAACTTGTCGTTCACACGTTCGCTTTCAATTTACCAAATTGGTTCGTTAGCATTGTTCCCTTGCGTTTCCTGTCAATTTCTCTTCTTTTTTTTTATAAAATCACCAAAACCATTTCTTTAGTAAAAAGTGTGTTTAATTAAGTAGATTACTCCCTACATTAACAGCAGTACAAATGCAATTTTGTGTCAAGAAAGGTTTCTACATCTGAACTTGCTAACTCGTTTACACGTTTTTTCTCTCAATTTGCAAACCGTTTTCATTGGCATCCT
>BLAZ01000014.1:2026040-2028540 GCA_014633955.1 Acropora tenuis | reverse complement strand
TAATATTTATGATGACACAATTTCTTTGCAGATCATTTGTATGTCATCTGTCCTTATTTGTTTGCCGTTTTGTTGTCGGAATACTTTGTGGATTGGATTAAACATGCTTTTATCACAAAGTTCAACAATATCCCAGTGGAGGTAAGTAAACAGAGAGTAATACACAGGTGGTCGAAGATATGGAATTTCTCTTGGAGTGATCAACTCGATGTCTCACGAGTGATCGCAGCGAACTCGTGAGATATCGTGTTGAGCACGAGGAGAGGAAATGAAAACTGACTCTTGTAATTACTCCAAACATTTTGTTTATTACATCAACACCTTACTAACGAGAAGAAGGCGACTTAATTCACGCTTCAAAAAGAGAACGCGTTGTCATTCATTTATGGTGCTAAATAGAGCGAATGATGTGTCAGCAGCTGATTGGCAATCACAAACACACGTGAAATATCATCGTAATTTTTCATGTGAGGAGATGCGGTTCAGTTTCTCAGTAGAGGAAATCCCTGTAAAGCACACCAGTTTATACAATAAAGCTTTCTTTTCCTCTTATTATTTACTGTTATGATTTCCCAAGGCCCGCCCTCCTTCTTCTCGACCGAAAGGCTCAGAGGAAATGGGCTGCTCGTTGAGATACTTCACCTGTACCCCTTTATTGCGTCTCTTGAATTTGGCACAAAATATTTTTGTGGCATTTCTCAAGTTACAAGTATATTTCTTGATGTTTGTTCCATGTTTGACGCTTGAGAATTAGGAGAGGCAAAAGTTCCACTAACATTACCGAATCACCGTCAGGTTTACAGTGAGTACAGAGAGCTTCTTGCTGAAGATGCCACTTCAAGCCGACAGAAAAACGTGAGGAGTTGTTCGTTTCCACATTCAATTGATAAATAAAGTCCTTGAGAAGTGCTAGAGGCTGATGCAGCCAGAGAAAAATAAGAAGATATTCAACATATTGCACACCACCTCACCCAATAGGCTTCTTTCTTGGCACAGTATTGCGTCTTGATCTTTGAACCGCTGTCTTCCAAGCGTTTCTTCCTACCGCTTTCGCGTTACGTTTACTTTTTCACGAGATCATTTAAAAATATATATATTAGTTTTTTCATAGTTGCAGATTTTTTTTTTATTTCTTCTTCTCTTTTTATTTTTCTGTAAGTTGTCATTACTTGGAAAAGTTGTGTCCAGGTACAAAATATGACCCCATAATACACCACCTAATTAACATTTCTTTTTCTGCAGGCTCACGCTGACCATTTTGACCTAGTCTCTCGTCGCATGGGGTTTATACCACTTCCTTTGGGCTCTCTGGTCAGTAATTACAACAGTCGGTTGTTATTTTTTTTTTCTGTCATGAATTGCTGAAGTAAACGTCATTGCAGACTTCATCGGAAAAACTCGCATCCCTCCTGTTCCGCGTAAGGATCCTTTTTTTTATGTAGTTTTGCGGGAAAGAGGCTCCCTTATGGCGGAGCTTCAGCGCGCGAAGCGCGACAGCAAAGCACCATTGGTAAGGAAAATTGGTAACCCATCAAGCCGAGAAAATTTGGTTATGACGTCACCGACCGTACGAACGTCCTCCGTCCGAACAGACTCCTGGGAAGGAGGAAGGGCATCACAATGTCACCTGCGATTTCGGATGATCTCAATTAATACGTTTCATATACCTCTAGGGGTCACTCTCACATCCAAATTAGGCTAAATCAGAACTAGTGAACAAGAATGGTATTATACAAGGGCTCAACTATGGAGCTCCACTTTTAGGCGTGCCACTATAGATTAGGATGGTGTCACGTGAAATAGCTTTCTGCATCTCTCTCATGCAAAACCGCGCATGCTCTGTCCCTAAATGGAACCCTCTGTCTTAAATAGACCGCCTTTGTGCGCTCTAACGACGCGCTAACTCTCGAAAAGTCAGCTATGTTCTCTCTTTACGCGCGGTGGCAATTTGACCCTCACAACTCGTGTTTGATTTACCAACATCTCGCGTTTCTCCTTCCCACCAAAGAAGCTCCGCAATTTCTTTTGAAACTAAACCCCTCATTTATATTCGTATAGTACTGGGATATTTGCTGACGTTTATCAAACTTCAGTGTACTATTCATTTCACTCAATAAAGGTCGCACCCGTATAGAGAGTATTACTGGCCCCACCCCTCACCATTCCCTGGACGGAAAGATAGTCCATCGCGATGTACCCTGGGACTTGAAGCTTCTATCTACAAATACTAAAAAGACTAATGAACTTTTTCTCAATTTTTTGAAGTGGCTCTCATACTAAACTTGTAACAATGTCATCTCGATGTTTTGAAGGTCATACGAGTGATTACACAGTCCGTGAAGCTTCATGGAGCGGCCGGCATCTGTCTGTTATTAGTCACTTTTATCTTGTAAGTATTTTTCAACGACGTTTTTTCTGTCATAACTGAAACTGGCAATCTTTTGCCAAGTAGTGTGAGGAGGGACTTAGCTGTAGTTACAGAGGTCTTATAATTCCAGCT
>BLAZ01000014.1:2013540-2016040 GCA_014633955.1 Acropora tenuis | reverse complement strand
GTTCATTGATAATTCATGAGGAGAAAACAATGGAAATCACTACAGTGAAGGAGGTTTGGATAATATGTGATCCTAATTATCATAAAATTTGGTGAACTTTTGCTTTGCATTTCCCCAAGAATTATCAATGCTTTGAGAAGCTATATCAAACACCAAAGTTGTTTTAAAAGACGTTGGTTAAAAAGACTCAGCTTGCGCCTCATTTTTCAACCCACTTCTCAGTGTTTGGATATCTGATGAAACACTACTCTTCCTTGTGTTTGATATATTACTAAAATGTCTTCTTGTCATCTATTAATCTCTAGGCTGGATGAATAATTACCCCAACACACCATATAGCAAATAAATTTACAACATTAGAGTTACTGTAAATTAACGGTCAAGTAAAGAAGGAACACATAAAACCATATCAATTTGGCAAAAATATAGGAGTTTAGTTTACTTTTTGCTTTCAATTTTGACTCTTGTTTTTGAGATTTTGATTTCTTCAAGGTTATTGATTGAACTTCTGGCTGGCACACTTCAGTTCACAATTATTAATTGTCACATAGCCCTCAAAGCTACGCAATTTCAACCAAGGAATTTTTTCCAAAATCTTATGGATGCACACTTATGATGCAATGAAGGTATTGAAATACATATCTGTAATTAAGCTTTGAACGAGTTTGGGGATACTAAAATCAATCTTTAATATGGAACACTTGGAAAGTTGCTAATAACTCGAGAAGCAACCTCCCGAGCGCATCCATAGCTCGACAGATGCACGCTGAGATTAGTTCCTCACTCAGGCAAATCATGCCAAGGGAGGGCAACAGCTTCCTCGAAATGACAGTAAATAGACAATTAAGTATAGTTCGAAAGTAGACCTATCGATAGAGAGAATAAACACAAAATTTTAAAGGGCGCATTATTAGGAAGAAGAGCTTGGCCAAACTCCATGCTAAATTAGCTATCCGAACCATATACCAACCATTTTTCCCCTTCTTTCCATACATACGACATCTTTGGCTCCAAAATGTTTTAACAGCTCGGTCTTATCGTTGACATTTAACTGAAAGGGCAAATGTCTAACCAACAACTTGGTACACTTGCTCTCAGCCATTTTAGTTTTACGGTAGGTATGTTATGTAAGCGGACCCATCTTGTATCCCACGTATGGTAGGTAGGTGATGTATTGGAGATTAAAATGTACCTTTCACGATTTTTTTCTATGTTTCGCTTGATTGACTTTGCTCGTAAATAGATAGACAGGTAGATTGATAAATAGAAAGATAGAATGCGTCATTTTGTTGTGTTTTCTGATAACAACCACGTTGTCTGGCGTTTTCTTTTTTTTTCTTCCCACTTCTTTTACTTTTGATTCTTCCAAAACAATTTCACTGCACTAGGGAATTCGTATGCGCATACGTTAATTACCAAGACTGAAGATCAATAAAGAAAAAATACAGGGCTGTCAACTCTTCTGGATAATCCGAGAGAATACAGAATTTGGACTGTACCTCCCAGTCACCAGATTAGAGTCTGAAATCTCCCGAATAATCACCGAATTTTGTCACTTTTTGTGATACTCGGTACTTTTATGATACTTTTCTGAAAGAGACTAAATGTGAACTGTTCATATGGTGCATATACATCGCAGACATGCTAGCTCTCCCGGATACAGAACAAACTCTCCCGCTTTCCCGTACGGATAACCAAATCTCCCCGATAAAATGGATTTGGGGATATGGAGATCGATTTGATGTGGAGGAGGGGTCATCACTTTTTTCTTGGGGTGGGGGATGGGTTGTTCGATTCCCTCCTAACATCTCTCAAAAATAACCTGTTTAGCTTTCTCTTTTGCAAAAAGAGGTAGCAAAGTAAGTAAAAGTATGCCAAGCAAGCAGGGATAAGATGTCTACGGTACATTGTATGTTTCCATACACCATGAACTGCACCGAATTTAGTGCAAAAGTCGCTTCACTTGCGACACACCGGTGGCGGGCACAGCTGTTGTACCCAGCCCACATCCAAACGAGGAAAGGTAGCCCAGGCTTTGAAATGAAAAAAGGAGACAATCCCTCACTTTAAATGATTGAAATTTCCCGTGAATTTTATACTAATGATTTATTTTAATAGGAGGGATAGTGGTCGTCTACTTTCTCATTTTATTCCGTGGTTATGTAGGCTCTAGCTAGTGCGTAAATAAGCCTCAATCCTCAGAAGTTCCCTTGCTATCGCCCTTATTTCAAGCTTGTGTCCGAGTTTAAATTGGTTTTCTTCAGCCAGTTGCAGAGTCCCCTATCATAACCCACAAGTCCGCACACAGGCAACCCAGGATCTCTTTATGCAGACTACAGACCGCAGATTGGATTTAGTTTAAAATGCAGACTATGTACTACTAAATGTAGACTGGGTTTAAATGCAGACTGAGACCTGAATTGTCGCATTCTTTAAAAGTCGTGCTCCAGCCTTTCCCGCAGTTCAGCATGGCGGGGGTTTCTGCCATTGCATGAAAGGT
>BLAZ01000014.1:1978540-1981040 GCA_014633955.1 Acropora tenuis | reverse complement strand
ACTAGCAATTGCATGTTTTCTGGCTGACCAAAAAACACACACACTTGAGATGGTGTAAATTCACCTCGTCTGGTATCCAACTGATACCAGCATGAGATCGAGGCCAAGTGTGTCAGTCAGTCCAAGATAGTGGAAAAAGCCTGAAATGACCTGGCATCTGCAATCAATACCCACAGGACATCTTAAGACCCGTGGGACTGGAAAACGACATAAATAATATTCGTTCTGTCAAGCGCAATTAGCATGAGAACAGCATCATTAACATAAGAAAGGTAGAAAAGTTTCTATCAAAGCAAGGTCAACACCAGCCTCACTTTCCTTCAAAGGCCAGGCAACTAAGAACACAACTGTAGAATGGTCTATTGTTGGGACAGTGAAACACTCAAATTTGGTATCAGACCAGTGAAAATACATCAAATTACCAATGTAAGAATACATGGTGCCCGTTTGATCTTTTCAACTCATTTGACACAAGATAATTTTATATGTCAAGGAGCAGGTAAAGCCAGAGTTTCAAGGCAAACATTACATAATTTATTGTCTTACAAAAGGTAAAAAACAATGCACAGCTTCAGACTCACTTCACGCAAAGGCCATGGGGCACAGGGTCTCGAAGGGGGTCACGAGTGAAGTGCCCTAAATAGGGAGCATGAATCCGGAAAACAGATGAAATACAGCTGCGATTCCTGAATTATACATAACAGTGAATTGTGATCTACCTAAGTTATCCTCCGTGAATTGTGATTTTCAGGGAAAAACTTCATTAAATTATCCAAAAAAACGCTTGTAATTTAGCTGTCAACATGTTTTTTCAAAAAATTGATTTTCTGTAATAATAATTGTTCTGTAACTGACCTTTGGCTCCAAAACGTAACCTGGTGGCAGTGTCTCAGAGATATAAAGTTTTTTGGTTAAATTTGTGCTGCAATCCATCTGTTTATTAAATGACTTTTTAGGAAGATTACTATGGAAAGTAGGCCAAAGAGTGAAAAAAAAAAAAAAAAAAACTTCCAGCATAGTTTTGTGAAAATCAATTGACTCAGTGACAGAATTACTTGAAAATTTTTAGCCTAACTTAAAGATGTGATGCATTTCAGCTTGAGACACTTGATTTTGTTTACTGTTTCAGTTGACAAGAGTTGAGATATTGATGAAATGTCCCAGACCTTTTAGATATCTATCCATCTTCACATGTAATCATATGAATGAAGTTAAAAGTCCCACAGAATGATGCATGTTGCTGCTTCAAACCAAGCTAATAATTGCAAAAGGACTCTTTGATTGCATGGTTACACTTCTTGCATTAAGGAAGGCCATTAAAACATATCTATGATTACCACAAACCTTGCTATAGAGATCTCCAGTTTCAATGGATTTGCACACAATTTGGGCTGGTGCTCCCAAGATAAAACAAATTGTTGTGAGAAGCATCAAGAACGACGCGAAAATAAAACAAAAACCAGTTGCACTGAAAAGGAACAAAATATCTAAGCGTCAAAACTTTGACAACAGAATCTTCGATTCCTGCATATTTCAATCCTACTTGTATTAACTTGAAGAGGATTTTTGATTATGTAGTTTTAAAACGAAATAAAATAACTTAAAATCATAATCAAAGAACAATGGCTAAGAAAGTAAACGGAATCAAGCAAATGTTGTCAAACTTGAGTATGGCCAAAGGAAGCTAAAAGAAATGATGTTGAAATCAACAAACTTTCATCCCTGTCTTTTTCATGATGTTAAGCCCTGTTGGATGTGGCTTGTACCTGGGTGAGAAGCCATTTAGGATTTTTTACCAATCAGGGGCCAGTTATCCAAAGCCTGATTAAACAGAACCCTGGGATAGAGGAAATTTTACTTGTTATTTATTTACAGTTAAAGGAGGATTTTTCACAAGATTAAGGTTCAAGGTAAAGAAATTTGTAATAATCTATAACCTTATTGGGCCATGTACAATTTTGTGGCAAACCCTATCATTAGCAATAAATAAAGAGCAATAATTAAAACTAACCTAGGATTAGCTTAATTGGGCTTTGAAAAACTGGGCCCAGAATACTTTCAACTAACATAATCGTAATGCTATTCATTTTTTGGGGGACACACACTCCTTCCAAAATAAAAATTTTCACCACAGTAAAAGTGACTTCAAAAGCACCCTGGATCGAGTTGCTTTGCAAAATGTTGAAAGTCTGAAATCACAATGTTATTATTATTATTGCATCAGTAACAAAGACTTTATATGCATAAATTGAAAAAACAACAAAAATATGTCTCAAAAGCAAAGTATGTATTTGCTCAACTCTGGGTCGTTGACCAATAATTATTTTATAGCCATTTGTAAACTAAAGTTTCACAGTGAGCGTAATTCTAGCCATTGTCTTATTATTACTGACCCTCAATTTCATCCTGTATTAATTTCTCTTTCTGCAAAAATGAATAAATTCTATCCCTGATTTTAGAACATTAAAGGATGGTTTTGAAACTGATGCATGTGCACACT
>BLAZ01000014.1:1972396-1974896 GCA_014633955.1 Acropora tenuis | reverse complement strand
TGCTCCTGTCTGCTGCCTGCTACAGCTTTTCCTTTTCTTCACGACATATCCCAGCTGTCAATAACCTCATTGCTGACGCTCTTTCCCGTTTCCATTGGCAGGAATTTTGGCTCCAGAGGCGCAGCCTATTCCAACGTAAATTCCCAACCAGCTTCTGTTGGACTTGACCTCTCTTCTCTAGAGTCTCAGTGTGTAGCCTTCTTAATGCAGGGTTTGTCATCATCCACTCATAGGACTTATCTGTCGGAGTTCCTGTGCCCAGCTGATGAGTGTTTTTTTTTGCAACATTTCTGGCTCAGTCCGTTCATGAGTGCTTTTTTGCAACATTTCTGGCTCAGTCCATCCATCACTCTACCATCAAGGTGTCTTTGTCAGGCATTCGGGCTATCCATATGGAGCAGGGGTTCGCTGACCCCCTTTAGAACACTTTGTGTTTGCATCGGGTAGTTTGGGGGATCAAACGATGGCATGGTTTCTCGTCCTCCACGCATTTGCCAATTACGGATAACATAATGATTTTTTTTTTTTAAATTTAAATTTTTTGTTTACAATGGTAATACAACTACTCACACTACTTAACAAAACGATGCAATAATAGATGCTACTAACAATACTACAATTTGCATAAATTACTCTAAAACAATACAATACTTATTTAACTTACAATGCGAACACCTAGATAGATAGTAGATTTTAATATACATTTCAATAAGAGAATTACCGTAATAATTAGGTTACATTATACAATTATTTTGCAAATAAAGACATAAGATCGAGTACGAGTGGCACATTGCCTGTGGCAAATTTATTTGGTGCAGCTCATGCACATAGTGTTCCCCATTTTGCTCTAAATTTCCTCAGTTTGCTATTTTTAAAAGCAATTGCACGTTCACAAAGAACCTTTTCATTAAGTAAAACGAAGAAAATTTCAAAACTGGGAGAGGTTTTATTTAACCATGAGAAAAAGATGTGGTGTTTTGCAGTAATGATATAGTGATTGAGGGCTTGAAAAACATTTGATTCACGCTTATAGCCGTATAAAATATCTAAAGTGCTTAGGGTGACATTTTCCGATCTCTTTTCGTTCCACCAGCTAATTACCCTTTGCCAAAAATATTGAGTACTGGGGCATTCATATAGAAGGTGAAATAAATTCTCATGAGAGTGGCTACAACAATCACAGCTCGGAGATGTTCTCAATTTCATATTGTAAAGATTGCTGTTAGTAGGTAGAATGTTACGTACCACCTTATATTGAAAACATCTTAGTTTGTTTTCCATTGTGACCTTGAAAGGTAATTCATAGACAGCTTTAGGCAAGATATTTTGTTCGAATAGTTTCCTTTAGAACTACGTTCGGAGGTTTAAGCATTTTCAGCACAAACATTTTACAAGCAGTTTTGGTGGTGATGTTCTTGGACGTGAGGTTGTGTCCCTCACTGTTACCAAGAAGTTCTGAATTAAGAATTGATTTTTTCCATTTAATAGGGATCGCAGCAAGGCTACCATTATATTTTAAAAGTTCACTGACAAACCATATTTTCTTTGAAAAACGGATCTTGATGAAAAGGATCCTCTTTCGTTTAAAAGATGGTGAATTAAAGTTACCCCTTTTCTATACCATGACGAGTAAATCACTGGTTTCCCATCTATTTTTATGAAACGGTTGTTCCAAATAGTTTCGTGTAGATATTCCATAGTCGTAGAGGGGTTCTTAGAGTGCAATTCCTGCCAAACAGTCAGTATATCTCTATAAAAGCTTGGCACACATGAGGTCCAATTTAAGTTGCGTGTATCAAAATTTCATTAAAAAATAAATCGACCCTTGTACTGAGCTGTAACGGCGGAGAAGATGGAGCACCATTTACTACCGTTGGCTTCACATAAACGTTTGATCCAGGCTGCTTTAAGAGATTTATCTAATATGGTGAAATCAACCATATTAAGACTGCCTTTATCCACAGGAAGTACTATTGTTTGACGTTTTACTCTAGCGGGCTTGAAGTTCCAGATAAATTTAAAGCAAATATCATTAACTTTTTCAGCGAAGTTTGGCGGTAATTTGAGAACAGATGTATTATAACCTAGCTTAGGAATTGTGAGTGTCTTAACAATACAAATCCTTTCTATGAGAGTTAAATTCCTAATCGTCCATTGATTTAAAATGTTCTTCAGCGTTACAAGCTTCTCTTCAAAATTGATTTTGTAACTAGTGGTGGAATCATAGGCGAAAGCAACACCTAGTGCAAACACATATTTTTCCAGCCATGCAATGTTAAGTGGAGCGCGTTTGCCTAAGTGGCGTTTTAGGCTTCCAAGATCTTTTTCGGCTCCTCTAAATATTGATTGATATCATGATGGTGATTTGGCAGTCCTTAAACATGGCTTGCACAGATCATTGCATGTTTTGGACAGCTTGTACTCTAGGCTACTTTGGCTTCCTTCGTTCAGCCGAATTTACTGTGCCCAGCATGGCAAGCTTTTCCACCTCTCTGCACCT
>BLAZ01000014.1:1924556-1929556 GCA_014633955.1 Acropora tenuis | reverse complement strand
CATTGTTGTTGCCGTTTCTGTCGTTGATGCTAAAACTCCCGATTCTGATCTCCTCTGACGCGGGTGTATTGTTATTATTATGATTATAATAATGTATTCTCATTATTCCTGTGATGTATTATGAATTTTTGTAGAAAATTCCATCATTGGATGAAATTCTTATGAAGTTAAACGACACCTTGATTAGTATCAGACTTGTATCAGAAGACACCAGGAAGGCTGTCAACGATACTTTCAGTTCTGGAGCACAAGAAATAGAATATTTCAAGTATTCAGCGGAGGTAAATAATACCTCTTTCCGAATTTTCATTTCAAAGCACCCATCTCCGATAGGCCGTGCTTATCTCCTCGAGGGTGTAATGTGAGAGCATGGAATAGAGGTTGATCAGGTTAGGGGGTCTTTTCGGATTCAATCGCTCGGGTCTCTCGTTGGAATTAGAATGCCCCTAACGATAGTCGGAGGATTCAAATTCTTAGTTCTACAGTTAAGGCCTCAGCTGTCCGAAGTGTGAACAGCACTACCCAATGGATAAACCATTGTTCATTGGATAACTCAATAGGTGGTAATTTATTCGCGGGATAGCCCTATTCAACAGTTGGACAACTGAGCCGTATTGTTTGAAGTACGTTGCCTCGTTCACTGAGCCTAAATTAAGACATTTCTCTTCTTTCTTTTGGCCTTTCCAACATTTGCCTGTTAACATCAGGCAGCAAAACCTTTGTTGAAGAACGACTTGAACCTAGCGACATTTGCAAACGATCTGGAAACAGCAGCTGCTGAACAAGTAAGTGTTGCAAAGCGTAGATTGGTGTAATCATCTAACTTTAAGTGGTAGTACTAAGCCCATAATTAATAAGCAGAACAAAACTGTTGCGAGAATGTCAGGCACAATATTGGGTACTCTGTTCAATTTTCTCAGGATATAACGCAAGTTATGTCGTCAAATCTAAAATGATTTTATCCCAAAACTAAGGGAAACAGTAACATAGGAATTAAAAACTGTTGACCCAACTTAATTGAGTGACCATAAAGCGAAAGAGTACTGACTCCTTTAAGATTTTCCAGGGTTCTGTTTCTCAAAAGTCCCGAAAATTTCGGGCCTATTTCAGGTGCCTCAATTCCCTTTATATCTCCGCAACGCCGAGGTTCTAAGCCATAAAACGTCGCAACCCTCTTGTGTTTCCTTACATTTAAAACTTATTGAAAGATCAAATTTTCGAAACAAGTGGATTGCAGTTTGACAACTGGCTTCTCGGGCCCAAAAAGTTCTAGGGACTTTCGAGAAACAGGCCCTTGTGTACCGACAAAATGATCTTGCTACAAATTATGTACATGCCAAAAAATGTCTCCGTGGCACAAAGTATAAGTGGGTCCCCGACCAATGCCAAGTTAAGTTCTAAGCCTTGAGGGGACACCGTATGGCTCCTTGTAGAGCTAATTATGCGAGCCGTAACCAGTCTAAAAATTCAGGTCGGTTGCGCTTGGACGAGTAAAAACTGGGATAACCACGAGATATACCCCGTGAAATGTGAAATGCAGGCTATTTCACGTTTACTTTTTTGATTTTGAGCTCGGCCGAATTGAATCTTATGATACTCCAGTTTGGGGTCTATCCAAGTAACATTTGGTATAAAGCAAAATTCGTTGAGTCTGTGTAAAAACCGTGACCCAAGGTCCCTCTAGTTACCGGCTTCTGCTGCTGTAACTTATTCTAGTAAAGTTTTCGCGGACACCGTTAACATCGCTCCCTCGATTGCAATTGAGAGAAATACCTTTGCGGTAAAGAGTCTTAACATCGACCACATCCTTCAACGTGCCGTTGCCTCTTCTTTTCACACATATTTGTTTCTGTCTCTTCATGAACCGCTTCTTCTTGTAGGTATCAGCGAGCGTTGCAGAGAAGCTCCGTTCAACTAAGGATGCTTTAAATGCACTTGACGATGAGACTGTGAAAACGTCACAACCATTAGTGGTAAGAAAAAACAAAATATGATACAATGACATGCTAGCTAACTGAAGTGATCATCCGTTGTTTCCCGTTGCTGTTTGCATTAAACAAGGTTATTGTCGTCAAATTACTACCGTTGGAACGTTACGACGCTGACATTAGGCTGATTTAGCAAGACAACGGGAACCTCACTTTACGACCGCGCGCGCAGTGCAAATACCCAAATATGATCAAATTAGAACAGAATCCAGGCTATTCCACGCGCCCCCACGTCGTCATCTGACGTTCCCGTCCTGTTGCTAAATCAGCCTAATAATAGGAAAAAGCCTTAGCTCCCTAATCTTTTTAAGGTGTTTAGTTTATCCTTATCAACTCGTTTGATCCCAAATTTTCGCGTTTCATCCCCCCACCGACGCAGCGCCTCGGTTCCCATTTTGGTCTGACGAAGGGTTAATGCTGAAACGTCAGCTTTCCAAATCTTTCACGGTGGTAATTCAGCGTTTATCAACTGGTTTGACAAAAGAAAATTTTCATATTTCATTCTCCCACCGACGCAGCGCTAAAGTTTTTTTTAGAAACTAGAAATTTTTTGTAAACCTCATCCTGTTTTCCTTAATGAAGCCTAGTGAACCACCGGTTGTTTCTTATCTGGTTGCCTTGCAGTTATTCTTTACTCCATAGTGCAAAAGGGCTTTTAACCGGAAAATAGACAACCCGTGTGGTCCCTCAATGGATTGTTTTCGCAGACGGAGTCACGTTTAATTCTTTGAAACCTATCTAATTTTTGCAGGTTGGACTTACTCCGAAATCACAACTTTCAATGACAAAAAATATGAATGCAATGGTACGTTAAATTAACGGAGTACAATATCCTCTTCAACAATGCACATAGACAGCCAGTATTCATCATATTTTCTTCTACTTTTTTCTTTCAAAGAACGTAGCGAACAAAATTGATCTTTCAAGAGTTTCATTTAGAAACATTTTGGAAGGGGAAGGACTGGTTCTAGCAAATGAGGTATGTTACTTTGTTGGAGTTCAAGCCTTCTGAAGTTGCTCGATTACAGCAACAAGCATACGAGTCAGTCATCACTAGAATATGATTTGTTCTTGAAAAGGTTATGCATTTTATTTATTGCGTAAACCTGCAGAATTTTCTTCCAGGTGATTGTCTTTCTCTTCATAATAGGCAGGTAAAAAGTCGTTAGCTCGAACTCTTGGGTGGATGGACCAGTACTTGGAGGACACTATAAACAAGGTTCAAATGCAAAAAAATAAACGGTTGAAAAATTTATTGGCTGTAAGAACAATCATACATTGGCCAGCTGACTCTGCTTTCGTTTTCTCCCTCTTTTTAAGCTTCAAAATGACGTAGGGGATTGTCAACCGATCAGAAACGTATATGACATCATTGTATCTGACTTTTGTGATAATACTGTCGATCTTGTGGTAAGTGTCGCCAGCGTTGCATCTGTCAAATTCGTCGCCTTAATATATTGACATCATAAGACAGTTGACGAGATGAGTTGTTTGACTGGAGAAATCGTGGGTTCAAGTTTCAGCGTCATTAATACTGGTGATATTGACGTAAATCAACAGCCTCATTGCGGGTTTTTTTCGGCCCGAAAAGAGCCGATGGCGAAGGTTAATATATTAACGAGGTCGATAATGAAGGCTACTCCTTTTCTTCCCAGAACACAATGTGGCTGTGCCTTGGTGACATAGCATTGCTGTCTGTCCTAACCATCATCCTTTGCGTGCGTCTTGCAAAGCATCTTCGACGGGCAAAGACTGGTGAAGAGTTTTACTCTGAAGATCTAGGTTCATCAAACTACGGTGTCCCAACTAGGTTGTTCCACAAGTTTCCAAAGCTAAATCGGAAAAGATTTACAATGCCATGGTATGTTGTAATCATAATTATGAAAGGCCTAACAAAATTTGGCCCTCTAAGGGATCTCTTATTTGGGAGTGACTTTAGCTAAAGTTAACTGTCTTGACTGGGTTAAATTCATAACTTCTTAACGCTTGTATGATGATAATATGTAAGCCTGACACTTTGAAAAACGAGAATTTGATGCTCAGTTATGTCATATCCTTTTAAACCGTTAATATTCAGTTTTGCAAAAATATGTGGTTTTGATAAATGTAAATCTCTGGTATAAATCAAAGCTACCATACTAAAATTCCTAACGAAATCTCTGCCCTCGGCAATGATGTAAATCCCTTACCTTGACAGACACCTGAACTGGATCAAATTTCATTTCTTTCGGAGCGTCAAAACAAACAGCTTAATTTAAAGACTGCAATCATTGATCTTAAAATCTGAAAAAAACATTCGGATATAATTGCAATAACTTTAAGCGGATAGGTTGCAAGGCAGTGGTGGATCCAGACCAAATTAAGCGAGGAGCCAGTTCTCCAAAAATCGTTTTTACCCTTTCGCAGCTTTTATAGAGTGTTCACATGACGTCACGGCGGCCATCTTGGAGGAGTGAAATATCCTTTTGGGGATTAAACTCTATTTTTATTTTGTTTCATTATGCAAATATGGCTTCTGGTCACATCAGCGAACACACTCTATAAAAATACCCTTGGTCTTGGTCCAAAACAGGGGACACGAGACCCTACCCAAGTATCTGCCACTGCATGGTAACAGAGTGAACCATGTGCACTAACGCAAATTGATCACGTAAAGTAATGTTGGGTTGTTTTAAACTGAACAGGAGATCCAACTCTTCCTCGCCTACGACTCCTTTGTCGTCAGATTCTTCTCCTGAACATACAGAATCTAGAAAATGGCGTAAATTTTGACGGTAAGCGCTTAAATTGTAAGCAAACGAGCTACGTTTACTCCCATTATAAGTTAATTGTGAACAAGGTTCTTTAAGACCGACTCGGACTTTAGGCCTTCTAAACGCATAAAACGAGGTAAAAAAAAGAAATAAAACAAATAAACAACAACAATAACAACAAAAAGATTGGGGTACAACCAATATATTATAACATAAATGTTAAACACGTCCGCCGACGTATTGAAGGCGATTAACTGTC
>BLAZ01000014.1:1874059-1876559 GCA_014633955.1 Acropora tenuis | reverse complement strand
ACAAGAACGGCCTCGCGAAAGGCGAAAGAAATGGGTCCACAATTTTAAGGATGACGTCGGGAATTTGATGTTGTGATTTAACGTAATTTTAAAGTAAAATTAATATGTACTTAAAAATTGTACCACTTGTTACAATTACAACGTCAGTAACTTTGAAATGAAGTCACTTGAGAACAGTTTTCACTTTGGTGAACACACGATCGTAAGGGCTGCCTTCTTCTGTTCCTTATGTTTATTTTTTGACGTTGTAGCTGTGACAAAAAATTGGTAATTAGTACTGAATATCAATAACTTATACATATTCTAAAAAGTTAAATACAGAATGGTGAAGCGACTTTAATTTTTTTTATTTCTAATTTTGTTCAGATTTCCTGGAGACTTTTCTTTTGGCATAATTTGTTCAAACTTTAAACATATTCTTTACACAGAACGCGATTTTGCTTTTTCAATGTAGGTTTACTTTCTCATGTTCTTAGGAAAGATTGTGACTGTTTTAGTTTTAGTTTTAGTTCTTTCAGAATCTATAAGCTATAAACTGTTAAACCATCTTTTTCTCCAGAAAGCGGCGGCTTTTGGTGTCATGTTTCTTGTGCCTGTTTGATTATTATTATTCTTATTTTTTTTACTTTAATATTTTTTATTGCACAAGTTAGTTGTCGTAACAAAGCAAAATAATATGAAAGGAAAACCCAGCGGTAGATTATTCGACTCAGAGCCAATATTTTAACACTTGGTGGTTTATTCTTTATTTTCAAATATAAATAAGAAGGACAGAAATAATAAGAAATTCTGAGGATCAGGGAATCGATGAATAAAAGAATGAGTTCAATCAGTTGTGACCTGAATGCTTGATATTACCGTGGAATTTCATTTCGATCTGGACTGTTCACACCTTTTTTGTTTCCCCTGTTGTGCGCGTGAACGAACTGTCGCCATCTTTGCAAAATCTTATGTAATCTGGGGAGAGCAATGAAACTATTGAGTAAGTCGGTACCGGGGAACGTGAAAACACCAAATGGCCAAACTTCCTTTCAGTCTCCCTGAAACTTTCCATTGAAGTAATCATCAAAGCATTTAGATATATCTTAAAGCTCAATGCGACGTGCTGCAATTTGTACAACTTAGGAAAGAACTAGATGAAACGGCTTTGTTACCGAGAATGATATCGGTCCCATGCCGGTTATCGCCATACAAGCTCTCTATGACCAGACAAAAGAGAAAACGAAACTAAAAACAACGGAAGCGATTTTGTAGCTCATTTGTGTGACTCCGGAATCAGTTGGTGCTTGCCACTCATGGGCGGGCAAAACGTTATCCTTGAAGTAATTTCCAGAGACTACGTTTCCGGGGGGAGAGTATCGTACTACCACAACATATTGACCGTCAGCCCTGGTCTTACCGGCGGCGCCAATTTGCCTGGTGGATTTCCATACAACCTGTATAAAAAAAGAAATGCAAACCACCTGTCAGTACTCAATTATAGCTTATTGATTCCCCTAGGGAGTGAGAACATGAAAATTGTTGGAACCTTGGCATCCGTAAGTGAAAAGGATCGGTAGGTCACAATACAATAAATTCCCTCAATATCCAGGCGCAGTACATCTTGACTAGCAAAACTGTTTGGCTTCTCGAGTAAGTATTGACGAGAAGACCCCATTGAGGAAGGTCGAGACGAAAAAAACAGCAACAACGAAAGAACAAATAGAAATAAGACGACTATAGTTATAGCCATCTGTCGCGAATGCGTGGTGACGGGCCTGGTAGGTGTCCTAGACGCTAGGCTAAAATGATGTGTTGCGAATAGTAAGGACAAAGGGTTTAATTTGTCACCGGAAATAACTGCAAGTCTACTGCTTAGAACCTTTGTTAAACTTAATTGTAGAAACACTCTATAAACCATCTTGAAAAGATTCTACCTAATGATTGTTATAATCCAGTCGTGAAATTGCAACACTATCCAGCAGCGCTTCCCCATTGACCTATTACTAGAATGTATCCCCTCCCTCGTGAAAGATTCAATAGATAGGAAACTTAAGCAAGCGGTGTTTTTGAGCAACGGAAGGAGACCGGAAATGAACATTTTCGAATGTCTCCCAGATTTTCAAACTAATAGTCTCTTCTATTGAAAAGAGACTTGACAATATAATTGTGGTAGTGAAAAGAAAGATTACATAGGTGGCCGTCCGTGGCTCGAAAATGTCTCTGGCTTAAGCTACCTTCTATATCGGCGGCACTTCCTCATTGACCTATTACTAGAATGGATCCCCTTTCCGGTGAAAGAGGCAGTTTCTCATCTATACATCATTACCTGCGTGAAGTGACCAGTTTGGCTGGAATATCCAGGCTGGTCAAAATTGTAATCCTTGATCTCCTCGTAGAAAGCTTTAGTGGCATCGGTACAAGGCTCTGTCGGTTTAGCGGAGACCAAATAAAGATTCTCACCCTGATCCAACTGGTTTAAGTTTGACGCATGTTCTAAACTATTATTGTTTGCCAGGTA
>BLAZ01000014.1:1800657-1803157 GCA_014633955.1 Acropora tenuis | reverse complement strand
GTAATTCTTGTAGTTCTCGAAATTCCTGTAGTTCTGGTAGTTCTTGTGGTTCCTGTACTTCTTGCAGTTCTTGTAAATCCGGTATTCCTATTGTTCTGGTGGCTACTATAATTCTTAAAGTTCTGGTAGCTCTGGAAATTCCAATACAGTTTTGTAGTTCTTCTGATTCTGGCATTTTCGGTAGTTCTAGTAGTTTTAACTATAGGAACTACAATAATTACAGTGTAGTTTTCCTAATTTCGGTAGTTCTTTCAGTTTTGGTAATTCTATTAGCTTTAGAAATTGTTATTAAACTTCAGTGCATTTTTTGTATTTCCAGTAGTTAAGATCTACTGGACCCACCAGAACTACAAGAAGTGCAAGAACTACAAGAAGGTCTTAGCTACAAGAACTGCAATGTAGTTCCCGCAGTTAAGAACTCAGTAATAGCATTATCGCAATTCATGATTTCAAATTACAAGAACTAAAACAACTACCAGAACTATGAGAATTACCAGAACTTCTAGAATTCATTCCAAAACTACCAGGACAACAAGAGCCACCAGAACTACAAAAATTACATGAACTAACAGAAAAATAACAACTACGAGAACTACAAGAACTATAACAACGACGAGAATTACATGAGCTACAAAACCTGAAAAGTGACATTTAAAACTTGTTGTTGAATAACTCTATATTTTTTTGACGGTTACCATGTACGTATTACCTAAAATTTTCGGTCCTCCTCTGGAACCGACTATTCGTGATCTTACCTTCATCTGCCATTGTTCGGTCGAAATCATCAGAAAGAGGCTTCAGGGAATGCCAGTGATACAGTTCATCAAATTCCCGACCAATGTTAAATACCTCGTCTTCATCCTCATCTCTGAAGGAAAAACAAACAGACAAACTTGCCACAAGATGCTATTCTCAATCTCAATGACTACCATAGCGAACTCCCTTTCATAGGTTTGTTAGTCTTACCCAGCCATGGCGTTAATTTTTGTCCTCATATCCCCAGCATACTCATTCACAAGCGGATTTTCAACCTCAAGTAGACGCTGAAGCTTCACACCAACAGGGTCTAGATCATAACTTCCCTCTGAAGACAAAGAGGACTCATTATTATTATGCAAGTTTGACAACTATAAGAGTTTTCTACTTTGCTTATCGAGTGACAAGGTCAATTTTTTCATTGTGAACCTCTCACCCAGTGTGCTGAATACCTGTTGCAATTGTGTCAGTTTTGACATGAACAGAAACGAAGAGATAGTTCATGATTGTTTTCAAACTTCACCACCATAGATGACTCTACCCTTAATAATCAGTTAAACTAGGGCCACCTTTCATCTTACAGTTTGCTGCAACAAATTGGAAAGAGAGAATACCAATGATGCGATCTGGGCAAAAAGCTAATAGCGAACGGAAACCGTTTAGAACTTTCTTACCTTCTCTCGTGAAAGGCTTCGTCACTCGCTCGGCAAATAAGGGATAAAATTGAGATTCAAGGGAACCAGAAGGATGGACGTTATTCACACTGGCGACCACTTTACTCCAAGCAGTCTTCGCTTCGTTGATTACACTCTCTGGTAAACTGGGGCCTGATAGGGGTCGAGAAGCAAATCATGTTAAAAAATGACAGGTTCTATGAATGTTGTCTCATATCTCAAATGCCCTCACCTGAACATGAAGAGTTGGTTCAAGAAAGAAATCTCCCTAATTAATTATCACCCGTAAAAGAAAGTAAGATCTTGATTTTTCCAGAAAGAAGAAGATTCGAGACGATCATTTTTGCTCGTTCATACATAACTGAACCATGAAATTGGAGAAAGCTAAGCTATACCATCCACCGTACGGCTCTTTCCTGAGTTAGTAATATTAATTGGCGTGTTTTTACTCAAAATGTCCAGTATCCATTATTTGTCAAGTATATTCCCTGCGATGAGAATAAAGAAATACGGAACTCTTTATCAAAGCATATGCATACCTTCCAATCCCTTGGACGTTTGCTCCAAGGCAAGGCAGATGAGAGTGTGGAGAAAACGCCCGTCCATTAGATCTGCAACTGAAGCCATGTCTAATGACTTGCAAGCATTTGTGTCATCCATTGACTTTAAAATCTCCCATAAACTTAAGTGAATCTGTCGAATAGACACAAATGAAAATATAAGGTGCCGTTAAGGTTCTAAGCTGCTGGTATTTCGACAGCACCCCGTCCAGATTTATTTGATTTAATTTTCTGTGATGGGTAAGGAGACGGCCACTTGATCGAAATGTTGATTGACTGTTGAACATGATCCCGCGAAGCAATTTATATCTTTATTCCAACAATATCTGAATTATACAACATCTTTTTCATAATCTTACTCAAATGACCTCGAAAATCTGTCTTCCTGCTGCCTACTTGCTTCTGCTGTAGTGGAAGTTAATCTTTTTTTTTTTTTTTTGCGTCTTCCAACAAGTGAGGTCCTATTTCTCCGGAAAGATAATTTCATAGTTATTCTACGCAAGTGAATAT
>BLAZ01000014.1:1796853-1800647 GCA_014633955.1 Acropora tenuis | reverse complement strand
TGTTAGTCTTACCCAGCCATGGCGTTAATTTTTGTCCTCATATCCCCAGCATACTCATTCACAAGCGGATTTTCAACCTCAAGTAGACGCTGAAGCTTCACACCAACAGGGTCTAGATCATGACTTCCCTCTGAAGACAAAGAGGACTCATAATTATTATGCAAGTTTGACAACTATAAGAGTTTTCTAATTTGCTTATCGAGTGACAAGGTCAATTTTTTCATTGTGAACCTCTCACCCAGTGTGCTGAATACCTGTTGCAATTGTGTCAGTTTTGACATGGACAGAAACGAAGAGATAGTTCATGATTGTTTTCAAACGTCACCACCATAGATTACTCTACCCTTAATAATCAGTTAAATTAGGGCCACCTTTCATCTTACAGTTTGCTGCAAAAAATTGGAAAGAGAGAATACCAATAATGCGATCTGGGCAAAAAGCTAATAGCGAACGGAAACCGTTTAGAACTTTCTTACCTTCTCTCGTGAAAGGTTTCGTCACTCGCTCGGCAAATAAGGGATAAAATTGAGATTCAAGGGAACCAGAAGGATAGACTTTATTCACAGTGGCGACCACTTTACTCCAAGCAGTCTTCGCTTCGTTGATTACACTCTCTGGTAAACTGGGGCCTGATAGGGGTCGAGAAGCAAAAAATTGTTAAAAAATGACAGGTTCTATGAATGTTGTCTCGTATCTCAAATGCCCTCGCCTGAACATGAAGAGTTGGTTCAAGAAAGAAATCTCCCTAATTAATTATCGCCCGTAAAAGAAAGTAAGATCTTGATTTTTGCAGAAAGAAGGTTCGAGACGATCATTTTTGCTCGTTCATACATAACTGAACCATGAAATTGGAGAAAGCTAACGCTATTCCATCCACCGTACGGCTCTTTCCTGAGTTAGTAATTGGCGTGTTTTTACTCAAAATGTCCAGTATCCATTATTTGTCAAGTATATTCCCTGCGACACGAATAAAGAAATACGGAACTCTTTATCAAAGCATATGCATACCTTCCAATCCCTTGGACGTTTGCTCCAAGGCAAGGCAGATGAGAGTGTGGAGAAAACGCCCGTCCATTAGATCTGCCACTGAAGCCATGTCTAATGACTTGCAAGCATTTGTGTCATCCATTGACTTTAAAATCTCCCATAAACTTAAGTGAATCTGTCGAATAGACACAAATGAAAATATAAAGTGTCGTTGAGGTTCTAAGCTGCTGGTATTTCGACAGCACCCCGTCCAGATTTATTTGATTTAATTTTCTGTGATGGGTATGGAGACGGCCACTTAATCGAGATGTTGATTGTCTGTGCAACATGATCCCGCGAAGCAATTTATATCTTTATTCCAACAATAACTGAATTATACAACATCTTTTTCATAATCTTCCTCCAATGACCTCGCAAATCTGTCGTCCCGCTGCCTACTTGCTTCTGCAGTAGTGGAAGTTAATCTTTTTTTTTGCGTCCTCCAACAAGTGAGGTCCTATTTCTCCGGAAAGATAATTTCATAGTTATTCTACGCAAGTGAATATATATGAAACCAAGCCCTGGGACAAACTCTCACGTCTTTAAATCTCTCTCCTGTCGTTCAAATGTGTTTTTTTGCATTCACTTGGCTGCATATTTTCACCATGTGTCTGCCTATGGGTAAATTACAAACTCACGGCGTGATCAGCTCCCAGTTGGTTTGATAGGTGAATTTGGTTGAGCAATGCACCGGTATCGCAGAGGTCAAGAGTTTGAAAACTGTCCAGGCCGTTTTTTGTCCTTTATTCAGGCTTTATTTCCCCAAATGCCCAAGTTACGTACATAACTCATTCGAGAACTTTCGTATCTTTAAACGTAAGTTATTTTATTATATCGCACACTGACCTCGCGGAAGGGGTAAACTTTACCATCTTGTGTTTTAGAGAATTCATCCAGCAAGGTGCTGTTTAAAGACTGCGCCCTGTACTTCAACGGTAGCTTGTTGAGCAGCACAGTGTGAAGTAGGAAAAGCTTCATTCTGTCTTTCGCCGTTTCTACTGTTTCCTGTATAGTATGACAATAAATCGAGAAGAGACACAATTATCTCTCCTGGGGTACTCCTTATAATGGACTATACGGGGAGGTTCGGCTGGAAAGGGCTCCTTTTTTTCAGTCTCAATGCATATTAAAGGTAGGGTTTTCACGTGTTCACGTATAGAAAGGGCAGGAAAAAACTGCCAATTAGGTGTTTACAGGGGCCTTTTAAAATATCGCGTATTTGTGACGAGGACGTGCAGAGACCTTGTGTGTCAAAAAGGTTATATATGAGGCTACTGCTACGTACGGTTTAACCCTAAACCCTAACCTTAACCCTAGCTTCGGGCGAAAACCCGTGGGATTTAGCTCAATCTTCTCGTTCACAAAACTTCAAAAACGTTGTAGACATTTAATCAGAGCACCTCACTGATGTCAGGTCCGTTAAGCACTTTACACAAGACGTTTGAGCAGGCAAGGACGGTGACCAGCTCACGAAAGTCTCCTTGTGTTGGAGACTGAAGGGCAGTTTGTACTTCTGCTTCAATATCAATCTGAAAAACATCAAAAATCAGCGAAGTAACAGTTACTGTAACAACAATCATGATAGTGTTTTTAACATATATCACATCAAAGATGAGTAAACTTTGCAGTGTTCAAAGACAAACCTGACACTGTGACTGAGAAGACGTTCCCGCATCCCCAAGGTTATTCCCTGATGCCTGATCAAGCCATTTCTCAAGGACAGACTTTCCTCTCTAGGAGAAAAAAATGATGGCAATGTTCTGAATGACCTCTTGCTACGTCAAAGTACGCAAATTTGTATTGCTTATCACAATCTGCCTCAATTTCACACCATGACATAGCCTTGGCAATATCAAGAACTCCTCCACGTTTTGTTGTCTTGGTCTACGTTTGCATCAGAGGATATTATTCCGCATTCGAGACGAATGGTTGAGCGGATCCAAATAAAGGACATTTCGGTTTGATGGGGGTCTCCAGAGATTTTGAACGCAAACCCTAAAGTAAATACTTTTTATCCGAATGTTGTCGGGCCCAGCACGAACATTTCAGCTTGCAGTGCTATTCACATGAATCCCGGCATTTATATGCTTGTGATCACAGGAATTTGGGAGTGAATTGCGAGCTGGCATCACGTACATGTTTGTCGGAACATGTTTGAGAAATCAACACATACTTGCATATAATCTTCTAAAATCTTCCTACGTGCCTTTAAACCTTTCTCATTCCAAGCCTACGGTATTGTTGGTAAAGAATACGAACGGACGACTTCTAGAAGTAATTCTGTGTCATCGTTTCAAGCATTTTTTCTGCAGCATCTAGATCTGTCTTCTCCTGATTAGAAAACATTTTGCAGAGTGCTCGCAGAGCAAAAGAAACTGTTGTCTTCCTAACGAAGCAGTTGGGAATTCGTTTACCCCATTAGTGTAAACGCTTACAAATCCGATTACCCAAAAACAATGAATCCGGAATATATTATCTTATGATGAAACTGTCAGAGCACAGTAGACAGAGAACGAACGGAACGGGAAGCGTAGGAAGAGGGCGGTATAGCAATACTTTAAAACATATCAATAATGCTGACACTTACCTTTTTCAAGACAGCTTTATGTTTCGCTGAGGACTCCATGTAAAATCCCATTACCTTGGTTGCAGTCATCTGAATACCCGATATGTACACACAGTTTAATCCTTGTCCAAGGCAATGCATCAGAAGGCTGCGGAAGAGAAACTCTATGACCGATTCTGTTTTTGTCCTTCTTTTGGTTTTC
>BLAZ01000014.1:1650549-1653049 GCA_014633955.1 Acropora tenuis | reverse complement strand
GGATGCATGATACACTCTTTGTTTTAAACAGATACCAAGGTAAACAACACCCAAAAAGCATCTGTAGCAAACATAACAGGACGAGCAGGAGCCGAGCAAGAGAAATTCGGCAATTCTTAATTCAACAAGGTTTACACGAGGATTAAATTCAAGGCTTTAAAACACATCTTTTGAAACTTTCGAAAACTGAAGGCCTCAAGATTCGAAAATTTTAGTCAACCTTGCTTCCTAACAGATACATAACGAAATTACTCGTTGAGTACCCTTGTTTACAAAAGTCACGCACTGTTGGCTGTTTGCTTTTTAATTAAGTTTTTATTAGTTTTGCGGCGGGATGAGAGAGTTTACGAACAATAAGCAATTAAACTCAAGGACTTGAGGCAATCAAAGGAAGGTATATTGTAAACAAAACACAAAAAGCTGCTACTTATTGTTCTTAAAGGTCATCGGGTCTCCATCCAGAGTCACAATTAATAGATCACATTGATTTAAGGCAATTTATACCTATTTATTACTTCGAGAAACAAAGAGTTTGACATAGGAAACATTCACAGAGACCGCGGGTCATTAAACCCTAAGGGAGGCCACATTTATTATAGACACCGCTCGGATGATTTGTTCACCACTTCCAACGTTTCCTGACATCTGCCGGTTTCATTTAAGCCAACTAACTTCACGCTACGGACTACTGGGATTCTTAGAGATAAATGTGCCCTGAATCACCGTATTGAACTCCAGTAAATTCTTCGGTCCCCAACTGTACTATCGTAAAATAAATAAAGTTGTTTTAGAATTAAATATCTCCGCGACACCGGTTAAATTACAAAAGCCGTCACAGTTTGATAAAGGCAAACACCTCAGATAGTCTATTTACTTTTCGCGTAAACAGTGTTATATAAATATCTATTTTAACCGACTGCGTTGGAAGAATGCAAGCATTTAGGAGTAAGCTTTCCCATGCGTAAAAGGCCTTAGTTATCGCACTAGTTTTGGCTTCGCAAGCTTGAAAGCATGCATGCACCCTCTTTTGTGATTTGATTGGCAAGTTTGGGACACTGGAAAGATGTCGTCCACGTGTTTACTGCGAGAACAAAACCACTCGTTTCTAAAGCAGAGAAACTTCTAACTGACTGGTTATCAGAAAGAATCGGTTGGGATAAAAATGGTAAAACAATTACTTTACTCTCGCGCGACAAGTTTATAGGGTCTGAGATTCGCTCTTGCAAACAACTTTCTTTTAATGTCACCCCGCGTCCTGCAAAATCTTTGACAGGGTAAAAGAAGTGCACGAGGCTCAAAGTGTGCTTGAGGAATTTGGTGAATGTGTTAATCGATCATCGAAATAATGGTTCTAATTTTTGGTAAAAATGTCATAAATTGACCACAGCGGGAGAAGACAAATAAACGGCGAGAGACATGCGGGATGCCTTTATCACCTTTCCGAAACAATCGATCCCAGACAGCCTTGTGTTGTTAACTCTCAAGGAGTTAAGCTTCGAAATTATTCAAGCCTTTGTGTGCTTTCTCATTAACTGTATTTATTTAGCCATTCAAAGAGTAATTTAATTAAACCTTTCTCCATAGTAAATTCCTCGCTTCAATGATGACCGACTTGTAGGAATAAACAAATCACTTGAGACTTGTTGAGATAATAGCCAACGTTACCTTTAATGTTTGCCGACGTAACTGATGACTTCATCAACATAAATCCTACTAGTTCCCACAGTTTTTAGCCTTGCAAAGGCCTTTTACAAAAACATTTCCGCAGCTGTTTTCACCGCGGAGAAAATGTTCTCTTGTCTTGGCAATTGGTCTGAACAAAGATGTGTGTGCAAAATCTTGTTGCTTGTAAAAGATTAGGTTAAGTAGGTGACGGCATGTCACTTTGATGGTCTAGTTTGAAAATTTCTAAAGGGTCAGTGAATATCTTTTTCTTTGCAGCTCTCTCTCTATTAACTATGCTGCAATTAAGATCAAAACCATCGTTTAACGCTGGACAGGTGCGTTAAATGTCGGTAATACCAGGGAATACACAGAGAGCCTCCCATCTGCTAGAACAGATATTTAAGTGAATAAAAGCGGCACATGAATTGGCAAGTACAAGACTGAAAATGTATACCTTTGCCGGACAGTCGTGGACTATTCTCAGGGGCTGCCCAATTATGCTAAACAAAACTAAGTTTTTTTTCTTAATTTGGGATTTGAAGTTGTGTTGGATTCCACCCGAGATTCCACGCTGGTTTGACTGAACTAATCATTCCATATTATTATCACGAATCGTTCGATTTATTGATGATTCAATTGGACGCAAAAGTGAGAATTCGGTTGTTTTGCCGGTGAAGCATCGATTAGCCTCTAGAACTCATTAAAAGAGTTGTTGCCGCAGTAAGGGAACATGGAAGACTAATTTTTTTCTCAAGACTGAAAAGATTCATTGAGCCAGGCATATTGCCATCTTTTTTTACAATGCATGAGGCCTTTTTTACCGGCTTGCAACTTA
>BLAZ01000014.1:1504583-1509583 GCA_014633955.1 Acropora tenuis | reverse complement strand
TTCGTCCACCGATAAAATGAGACAGGCCGCTTCAGTTGCGGCAGTAATGGCGTTGGTCTTCACCACGGCTGGTTCCCACACACATGCCTCAAAATTGTCAGCTATGTCTTCGTTATTGATGTCAACACCATACCACAAGCCGCCTGAAAACAGGAAGGTACAGCTACAGATGACCTCGGTCACGTTCCAATCACATTGCTATGACGTATCGACAAAGGGATTTGACAAATACATCAGAAGACGAAGGACTGACCGAAGACGACGAAGAAGGAACAATTACGTCCCACAAGTCAAAATTTAAGAAATGAAAGCACTTTAACTATGCCAAAGGAACTCCTCCATCTCTTTTGGTTGAAATGGTGCACATCCCTTTTTTCGCTTGCTGTGGCCAACTCATAAGGCACTTGAGAGTAAAGAAGTCTTAGTAGGTGTTGTCACCACATTTCAATAGGCTGATTTAGCAACAAGACGGTAACGTGAGATGACCACGTGAAAGCGCGCGGAATAGCCTGGATTCTGTTCTAATTTGACCATATTTGGGTGTTTGTATAGCGCGCGCCGTTGTGAAGTGAGGTTCCCGTTTTCTTGCTAAATTAGCTTAATAACGTTTGGTGACGGGCGAACATGCTTACTGATCCCTCCTCTCAAAAACGGTTTTCCTCAGCAGAAGTTGAATGTAACGCCGATAACTTATCAGTTGAAATGGTACTGTCTTCACACTGACAAAGCGAGTTAAACTCATCGCCAATAGATGAGCTTGGGAACTGGTGCCAAGAATGGTTGGTGGGGGTCCCGCACAAGTATGAGGCACAGCAGGGAGCTTTCCATGGGGACCCTGTGAGCGGGAACCAGCCCTGCGAAGCAAACCCCTGCGGCCATCCCGCATGCATATTTGTTAGGAAGACACGTTGGCTCGAGATTAACTTTGCCTAAATTACATTTACCCACATTTAAAATAAGGCAGCACCTAAAGTTAACTAAACTGAATAATGATAAGTCCTTACCCTGGAAGTGTTTTTGCCTCAATTTATTTAAGATGTTAGTCGCATCAAATCCTGCATTATCACACAGCTGCCTTGGAATAATCTCCAGAGCTCTGGCCATGACACCAATCAGGAGCTGTTCCTTGCCTGCGATTGACCGCGAGTAGTCTCGCAGGTATTTACTCAGCTCCATTTCGATGGCACCGCCTCCTGCCACCACGGCATCATTCTTGATGGCTCGCCGCACAATCATGATTGCATCATGAAGAGATCGTTCGGTTTCTTCAATGAACTGCTCTGCTCCGCCACGTAAAATGAGGGTACAAGTCTTGGCTTGTGGACAACCAGTGAAAATATTATATCTGGATTAAAAAAAAGAAAGAAATCATCACTCGTTTTGTTTTTCAATAACAAATAAGACTTCTCGCCTTTTATGCCATAAGCCTTCGTAAGACAACAACGCCAAGCCGGCCACATTTTTAGGACAGACACAGACCCCGGCCACAATACACGAACAGTGCACTGGTTCTCCTATGCAAAGGGAGTGAGGAATGAAAGCAAAGACAGCAAACTTTGGGTTCCCCGTGAGTTAATGATCGTTTCAGTTTGCCTTGGTTGTTGTTTTGACAACTTACTGTTCTGTGCAGTTGTCTGTTTCTACTTTTATATTTTTATGGATACTGGGCAGAGCTCCCTGGGGTATGAGTGGACAGGGTTGATTTTGACAGGGTGGAGGAGGGGGTTAGGCATCGCCAGAAATTTAGCCTAAAAGCAAAGATGTGGGAGGAGACTGATGACCAAGGAGTCCACTATGAAAACATCATTATAATTTTTTAAGTGCACTTTTTTTAAAAGCACACGTATTAACCTCAAGCAAAACAAAGAACAAGTTGGTTACAAACGAAGCCAATTACAAAATGCAGAATGAAATCTCTCTCAGCTCTTGTTTTTCCAAGACAACAATGTCTTAGCAGGTCACATCCTTTCCTTACCTTTCTCCACCAATCTGCTCCTCTTCAAACAATTCACACCTTCCCAGTACATCATTGGTCATGCTGTTCACTGATGTCTGAATGGCACCACCACAGGCTTTCATGGTCCTTTTCAAATCCTCTTCTACCACACGACCAGCACAGAACATGTCCCTAAAACAGAACAGAGAATAACTATCATTTTTCACTTAGGAAAGAGCTACTTAGATGAAGTCCTCTTGGAGCATCATAGAGGATAAACAAATACCAAGTCCAGTTCAAAATGAAACAAGGACACATTGATGGACGGCAAATGTTCACTTATTAACCCACTCTAGAGTAGTAGAGGTAGGCTACAAATGGGGATGCCTTGACTTCTTCATTCAAATGCAATACTTAGTATTCTATTAATTTTATTGTTTTATTTTGCAAGTGCAATAAAATATTTGCCCCTGTTCTTAGTCGAAATTACTAACAATGGCTTACTTTTTGGTCATTGTAAACACCCATACAGATTTCCTGATCATATCCAGACAAAAAAGACTACTGAGAAAAAGCAACAGCTGCAACCAAACAAATCTTACAAACCCAACCATTGTCCCACCTTAAAATACCCAAGAAAAACGTATAGCCAAAAAATGTGCTCCACACAATTATTTTTTTACAATTGTCTCTACAAGCAAGATAAGCATCAAAGATTAATTACCTGTCCGCAAAATACTGAGTGGCCACATCTCCTATTGGTAATTTGGATAGTACAACTTTAGCACCACTCTTGACAATCTTGTCCAGTTTGTCATACAGTATGTCCCACTCAGCATCTACAATCTGTTGGTACTCCTGGCAAAAACAAAATCACATGCATGCAATCATTTGTCATGTGCCTATGTGCAGGCTTTTTTTTTTTAACTTGTCATGCAGTTAGGTAAAATCCAATGTTCAAATCATTGTGCACATGATTCAGTGAAAATGGCAACTATAGTGGCCAGGGCCACATGGCCTTCATAATGGAATCTTGCTGTTTGCCATATTTTCCAGTGTATAAGTCGACCTTTTGAGTCATAAGAATCAAACCAAAATATTGACATCAACTTATACACTGACCAAAACTGGGACAGCCACTCATCTTGAGGAAAAAAATAACACTTAATATTGGTGTCATAAAAATTCATCAATACACTTGAGCAAAAACATAGAGTCAACTTCTACACCAGAAAATGCAGTAAATTTCTGAACATCATTTTGTTGCATTAAAAATCTATGCCTAGTAAATAGGATAATATTTTAGTAGACTTGTGCGTTCAAAAGTGCTAAATTTTATGAAACTGCAAACAAAATTCATAAATGCTTGGGTTCATAGGTGCTTTTGCCAGCCAAATATTGGCTTCAATGTGATACAACTCAGTAATTTCAAGCACTTACTTGAACATTATCTAGCCTAACTTCAGCATTATCCTTTTCTGCCTTTAACTCCAACTCAACATTCAAGAGTGCTATCTTTGGATTTTTGTACTTTTTTGGTTGCATTTCAAATCCAGCATAGGAAAACGTTTTCTTGAATGCCACGCCAGCAATCAGCCTTGAATCTTGCAGAGCTCCACCTTTGACCTTTTTCATGCCAATCATGCTGAGAGGAAGAAGGTCGTCAAGTTGCATAACTGCATCAACAACCATCTTTGAAAAGAACTCTTTGTGGGCAGCAACAAGTTTGGAGCTAAGGGCTGTGGTCGCACATCTTTCCAGCAATGTTCTCATTTCTCTGCAATATCAATATCAATAAAGTAATATTTTGACATGGTCGCCAAAGGTGAATCCGCCATGTGGAAAAATAGGAAGTGCAAATTGACTCAACTATCGACAAAAGCTTGTTACAATGATATACAACACAACTATCATGAGAATCAGAGACAAGCACATGGCCACATCAGCACAGAGGAAATACATCAAGACTCACAAACTCGCAAATTAAAGGCTATTTATACAATAAACTGAAAGATAACAGTTAATATAATAGAATAATGAAATAAAATTGCATTTCATTCATTTGATTGCATAAATCCCCTATTTATGGACTTATCATTGACCCACATAATGAGTCCCGGCTCCCAGATGGCCTGATAGCTTAACTGGTAGAGAACTGCACTAGCATTACTGGGGTCATGGTTGGAGTCCTATTCAGGCCTTTCTTTTGTTACTGCGTCAATAGCATAGCAAAACTGTGAAGATCATTAACATTAAAAATAGTGAATATAACCACGGACATCACATCAACAGAGCCCCTCAAACAAATTCTTGTGAATACATTTCTGTTTATGAGACAAAGGTGAATTACTGGAAACAAAAAACAGGCTACAAAGAATAGCTAGGACTTACTGAGGGTCATCCTTTTTAATGTGTACAGCAATTTCCTTTATTCTTTTGATGGCCTGAAAACAATAAATCAAAAGTAGTCTTCAAATATAATAATTATTAAGCAGTGAATTGCATTATCTTTGGGTTTACTGTATATAGGAAAACCCATAAAAATGCAGTTCATCGATTCCATAATGCAATAATTGTAAATAGCAGCTGAGAGTTTTGCAAGAAAATGTGGATTTCAATGCAGTGATTGTCTTCTCTTTACAATCACCATACAACATGTGACAGCATAATAAACCCTGGTATTTGGATCAATCATTACACGCCTAGTATTTCAGCTGTTATCACATAGTGAAACATTCAAGCATCACTCAATCTCATCTCAGAGTCATACCAGATTGGCTGCTTTACGGAAGCTCTTCACAGCAACCTGTGCATGGACCCCTTCCTCGATGAATGGCTTGACTTGTTTAAGAAACTCACTGGCAAGAAGAGTAACAGTAGTCGTTCCATCCCCCACCTGAGAAGAGTTTCAAAGATACCAAAAATAAGAAGAAAAAAAAAACAGTAATAAAAAACAAAATTTGACCATGCTTTGGTCATTCTCAAGTTTGAAAATTGCAGGTGATGAATGAACATAAATATTGTAGAGTTGTATACACATGCTTAAATATTTACACAAAATAAC
>BLAZ01000014.1:1450748-1453316 GCA_014633955.1 Acropora tenuis | reverse complement strand
TTGCGTAAACTCCCTAATCACTCGTATGATTACAGACCCAAATGGACTCCACTCAGTCCTATTACCATTATTAATTTAAAAAAGGAAAGAAACACTTGGTTTAAATTCTGTCATACTTTGAACAGTTTAAGATTTGGAAGCTACCTTTTTAACAAAATAATGCAATGTAATCAAGTGGAGACTACTGACGTTTTAAGACCAAAATTTAAATATGAAGGTTAAGAAGATCCTATCATTTTCCAGTTTTGAAAAAAAAAGGGAACCGTTTTTGTTTGATTTGTTAAGGAGCACGTTCGTGAAATGCAGATTTTAAAAAAGGAGAGAAAATCTTGACATCAGCTGAAGGAACAAATGTTGAAAGCTTTTTTAAAACATGTATATTGTCCTCAAGTAAAGGCTGTTTTATTCTCAAGTGACATTTTTGTGTTCAGGTGAAGTGCAAGTGTGGGACTTAGGAAGAGAGGATGAAACCCTTGCAGCCACTTCAGGGATGGAATCAGATTCGCATCGCGAACCAGTAAGCAAGGTAAGGACTTATTTATTTATTTACAGGTTACTTTACTTGTTTATTAATTATTTACTCAATTCGGTCACACAAATGAAAAAGGAAACGAAGACGCTGCATAATTAGGCCCGTTTGTGCAGAACATTTTACTTCTTCGTAGAAATCAACTGTGTCCTTTAGAATTTTCTGTCTTTTTAAAATGTCTAAAAAAACAAAATGTGGAATTATACATCTGCAACGCAGGGCAATAAATGTCTTTTGTGACCGTTGTTCATGTTAAGTATTTTTTTTAAATGTCTCCCCTTTTTAGGTTTTATGGACCATGGATCCAAGTTCAAAGGCTAGCAAATATCAGGTAGGGATAAAACAGGATCCTCTTCCTCTATTGTTGTCATTTAAAGTACGATAAAATCATTAGTAATTAACAACTATTCTCTGAAATCGGTTTGAGTGTACTGCCTCTTCTCTGCCAAGAAGTGATCTCAGCCCGTAGTTACTGGTAAAACATGAGACGACCTACAACCACCTTAAACCAACATTAACTGTCGACAACCACCTACAATCATCTACAACCACCTCAAAAAAATGCATCAACCATCTCAAAACATCCACAATCACTCACACACAATCGAATACCATCTTGAACAAGCCATGTCGAAATCAAGCGAAATGACAAGATGTCACGCACACGAAATACGAGAACTGAACAAAAGCTGCACCTCCCCCTACAATCTTACTCTCAACCACGATCAACGACGAGCTTAAGCAGAGTTATCCCTGGCTTAAGTCACGAAGTCAAATGCGCGATCATTCTATTTATATTTTATACTCCCTAGTAGAGACTTACAACGAACTTTACAACCTGAAATGTCAAGTTGTAAAGAAAAAAGCCGGAAAGAAAATAACAATAATAACAACTTTCTTATCCACAATCGTAGTAAAACAAGTGAAAATCTGGAAAAGAATTTGTGAGAATCGTTCAGTTTCGTTGCCCTTTCCCACGATTTTAGCTCGGTACGAGCGATTTTGGCGCATGCGACAAGCTTCCGACAGGCCTACATGACTTCCGTAAAGTTCTTTACAAGTCTTCGCTACTGAGGGAGTATAAAATACAAATAGAATGATCCCGCATTTCATCTCGTTATTGATTATACAAAGGGACCATCGAGAGTAAGATTCTATGGGGGTGGAGGTTTGGTTCAATTTTCAAATTTCATTTACGTGACATATTGTCAACTCCCTTTTGTTTTAGACATTTATGTCTTATTTAAGATGGTATTCAATTGTTGTGAGTGGTTGTCGATGTTTTTGAAGCGGTTGTTGTAGATGGTTGTAAGTCGTTCCATATTTTAGTAACTGCGGATCTCAGCAGCAGTTGATCTCAACATTTACACAAGCTTGAACTGTTCAAAGTCAAAACGCGAGTTTACTTTGGCCATTTTGCATTGTTTGGATCACACATTGTTGACTCCTTAGAGAGTGAATATTTTGCTCAATTGTTCCAAGATAGCCAACTAATCAGATTGCCTGAAACACCGAGATCAGTGTGTGCGGAGTCTACACTAATAAAATATCATTAATGATGACCAAAGTGTGGAATACCTATATTAAACTTATACATTTGAACTGTGGAGTGAAGGACAAAATTTGATATGATCATCAGAGTTATGAATGCTAAATAGAAGGTACCAAAAGGAACACCTGAAAAATTCGAACTGATTCAATCTATGAAGTCTTTTATGGATTAAAGGGGAAAAAAACCTTAACTTGTTCCCAGGTTATCAGCGTCAGTGGAGATGGTAAGGTGCTCGTCTGGCAAATGTCACCGGGGTCACGTGACCTCAAATTGGTCAGCGGTTTTATTTTACAAACGGACAGTGTTCCGAGGAGCATGCGCTTGAGCAAAGCACGTGGTGATGCTGAAATTGGAGGTATGCTTCACTTAAGTTCCCCTCAATAGTAGCAGCGGAAGGAAAGGTGACGTCACTGCACCAGTAGGGAGTGAAAGAATTGACTCTGGCAACGACAACGCCATAAATCAATGATTTGGTTGGTTAAATGAG
>BLAZ01000014.1:1403455-1405955 GCA_014633955.1 Acropora tenuis | reverse complement strand
AGGCTAAGGTTGTTTAGAAAACTTGTAAAAACTTGTTCTTATTTTGAGAAATACAATTATTTAACACTGAATTCGTACACAAATCTAACAATCACTCAAGAGAAGCCAAAACCTTGGCAGTGACATCCTTGGTGCACCATAACGGTATGTATATCTATATTAACTCACAAAGCAATGTTGACCAAATTAAGTGATATTTGTATTCACTATGGCATCTCTGTTGGTACAGCAAATTTTTGAGGGCGATGATTATTTTAACCAGCAAAACAAAAAGAGGGAACTGTGGATTGAATGGCATTGATTGAAATTCATCCATTTAAAAAGAAAGCTTGAAATTAATTTTGATAGCATGTTTTTCAGGCCACTAAGAACAAAGCATCATTTGCTAATTTCAATTTAAATAGAAGTTGAAATGCATAGCTAACTTTGTCTTTGGCCTATTTTCTTTAGTACCAACCAAGGCATTTCATTGACAGAGTTTAAATGGATCTGGTACATGGAGTATGCTCACAGGATGTGGGGACGAATAGTTGGTGTAGTGTTTTATCTCCCAGCTGCATACTTCTGGTACAAAGGATACTTTAATAAAGGACTGAAAATCAGAGTTGGAGTGTTTGGACTCCTCCTTCTGTCTCAGGTATGGAATAAACCAATTATTGAGCATTTTTATTTAAGAAATAAGACACACAGATCTGAAGTGTTTTTGCACAAGCTCTTTCAAACCCATCTAAGTTTAGGAGAACTCAAGAAACCACAGTATGAGACTGAGGGTTTTATTGTAAATACCTACCTCTAGTTTTATATGAGCCTTTGGAAATACAGTAGGTGTGCTCTGTTTTTTTTTATAAAATTATGATTTCTAGCAGAAAAAATAAACACAAGACCAATAATATTGTGAACAGTGATGTCAAAGTTATGTTAATAACATGATCCATAATAAATGACATGTTAAAAATGTTGATGTTACAATAATAAGCAGAATGAGAATTTAGAATACGGGTAACATGTATGAGTTCGGTGAAAGAGATTGTATGATTTCAGACTTGTTTGGTTATCAATATTATTTCATTTCTTTCAGAACGCTAAAATAATATATATTAGGGTTAAAAGATGGAGAAAATCTTGATGTCAAATTGGGTTGAAATAATTTTGAACTGCTGCAAATGCAAAGGAACTCTCTAACAAGAATACTACTTTCAATGTCAAGAGGCTTCCTCTGTATTTTAGGGTTTGATGGGCTGGTATATGGTAAAAAGTGGGCTCGATGAGGAGAAGATAAGTGAAACAGAGATTCCCCGTGTCAGTCAATATCGACTTGCTGCCCACCTTACCATGGCATTCTTGCTGTATTCAGGGCTTTTTTGGTGTGCATTGTGTCAGTTTATTCCTCGACCAAAGGTACGTCATTTGGCAGCATGATATCGACAAAGGAATAAGATGACTTTGACCTCCTCTTGTCATGTTTCGGTTATTTTGTTCAATTTTTTTTGTAATTTTTATTTGTTTTTTCAATATGTACAAACCACTAAAAATTGTACAAAGCAATCAAAAGGGAAAAAAGAGATACTAATGAAATGAAATACAAAACAAAATGGAGAAAATAAATGTAACAGTAAGCAATGTAACACATGCTGAGTTACACACACAAAAAAAAATGACGACAACAACAAAAAAAAACAGTTATTGCGTCCAAAGCATTTCTATTGTATCATCGAATGTCCAAATAAGATTGGTATGACATATTCATATTTACATTGTTTTTGTGATGATGCATTGGAATGGAGAATACATGCAAATTATAAATCAGCAGAATTGGTTAACAATGATTAACATTAAACTGGATACATGAACTCATTATTAAATTTTGTGTAACAAGGATCTCAACAAAACAAGTATTTCAACTAATCACAACTACCGTAAACGTCCGTGTATAAGCCGCATCCATAGATAAGCCGCCCCCCCGATTTCGAAGCGCGGAATTTGGAAAAAAATAAAAACAACACAGTCTGAAGTTTCAGTAAAGTTGTATTGCTACAAACAACCAAGGACAAACAATCAAGGTTTCGAAACACTGACATAGGAGTTGTGGCTACCTTTCACATCATCAAGTCTAAAAACAGCGAAATGTCACTTGTTGTACCTTCTTGTTCATTGAAATTTTCACTATCTTTAAATTAAAATGTTCTTTCGATCCGATTTTTCAAGATTATCACTTTGAAACATGCCATAAAATTGAAATTCCTTCGGCATTGAAAAACCAAAAGAAGTGGTGCTTTGGCGGAGCTAAGCTTTACATGTTGTGAGGAGTCTGGGCCTGAGCCTGGGCTGGAAAACAGAAAGGTTTTCGGGGATACCACCTGTGTAAATAGGGAGCTTAAGGTGGCTCCCTAGAGTTTTGAGACCGCGGGCAAGCTGGGCACTAGTATGGCGCGAGATTTTAAATCCACGCGAAGTCCACGCAAAAAATAAAAACAAAGATGGCTTCCCATTTCCTTGATAT
>BLAZ01000014.1:1352830-1355330 GCA_014633955.1 Acropora tenuis | reverse complement strand
GTCACTCTGCTTACGTACTCGTCCATTGCTCTACAGAATACCAAAGGTGTGCAAATGTGATGATAGGAAATTCTATAGCTTGTAACAAGGCTCTTCACAAGCAGACAGAAAGAAGAATTTGCTTGCATCGTTTGCAATTTTGAATAAGCTGTCAAAACAATAACGAGCCAATCAGCATGAACTTGGAGTTCATCATCACGCTGTCGTCATTGTCATCATCGTCATTATTTTTATTGACGATCATTGCGCCAATCCAATAGTTTTTTTTTATCAATAAACCAGTTTGGCTGATGGTCACTACCCGCACTCTATTCAGGTCCAAGGTGCTCCAAAATATTCGTTGTTTTTTTTTTTTCATTCTCACCAAAACAAGAAACGAAGACGTGGCTTCTCATGGAAGTGAGGTTACTAGTCACTCCCAGATTCACGCTTTTAGTCCACTGACTGTAATGCTTCAGTTTCTTATTTCGAGCACTAGTAGGTGACTGAGGAGGTTTTTTTTTTAATGTAATGTGTTCGTCTAATATTTCTCTGTCTACCTTTGCAGATGACAAAGGGATAAGCAATGCCAAGTTGTGTCAGATTATTTTAACATGCATCGTTGAGGTAAGAGTTGAACCAATAGTGTTGAGCTCTGTTGACTGTACTGTAGTCTCCCGGACAGCCGTCGTTTGGGTTGGTTGCGTTAAAAGCCTAATCGACGGCCGCGAAGGAGACCGTTTTCAGTGAGGTTAAGCCATTTTTGATTTTGTTCTTCTTCTCTGATGAAATACCTTTTTCAAATTACCTTCCAAGGCTGTACCATTGCGCTTGTTTGTTTGACAGGGACTTAAATGTAACTGCTACTATTTATTTTCCTAGGATCAATACGCAAATGCTTTTCTTCACGATGCAAACATGACGTTTTCCGTCCCTCTTCATAAAGCGGTAAGTGTTCAGAAAGAACCGAGGCCACCCCTCAAGTCATTTCAGCAACATGCATTTTTGTTTGTGAAATATAGGCCTTTGCCATGGTTACTATCAGAGTTTGATATCTCGAGTGCCTGTATTTCGTTCTCATCTCTTGTAATAAAAAGGGCATGGTTCGTACAATCCTGACCAGTCCTTCAATTTTAGCAGTCGCTTAAAAAGCCCTTCAATTTGGTTACTTCCTTGAAAAGTACCTGATTATCTCTATAAGGTCTTGAAAAGTCCTTAAAATTCAGGCCTTAGTTTACACCCTTCCACTTTTCTGATAAATAAAATGATTGTGCTACAGAGAATTTGTTCACGAACTTCTAAAAAGTTAATACGAAAAGAAGAAGCGATAACGTTGGTAAACCGAGTGTTCGAAAAAGTGGACAAAGAGTGTCGATTTTTCGAGTGAAACATCGTCCTTGAAAACTTTTTTTTGCCCTTGAAAAGTCCTCGAATTTTGTTTGCCTGAAGTTGTACGAACCGTGAAAAAGGGGCATGAGATAATGGGTCGTGCTTCAGAACACGACCCGCTAAATTTACCAGTAATTGTGCTTGAACTCTGTTTTTTGTATGTTGTGGAATTGTTGTGTTTTAGCAAATGTACCACAGAGGAGCTGTCATTGAGAAACACACTCCATCAAGACCGCTGGCTTGTGCGCTTTTAGGCAAGTATTAAAATTGATTGCTTAAGTGCTAGCCTAGCCGCTAATACCCCACTCTCTCCCCCACGCGGCATTTTCTCTATTTTTCACGTCATAGCAAGAGCGGTTTTCAAATGACTGTCCAAAAGGCAACACCAAAGTTTTTGCTTCGACCAATTACAACAGAGCAAACGACGCGATGAACCAATCAGAATTCTTAGAAATTACCTGTAACATGCTCAAAAGGGCGGGAAAAATCGCGCGTACAATGTGCGATCGGTTTTGGTTTTGCTTCTCACTGATTGGTTGAAAAACTGGTGCGGAATTGTTAAGCCAATCGCTAAGCGTTGTAATCGCAATCACGTGATAGCTGTCCCAAAACTACTGTTCCTTTAGTATTTTATTTTCTTGAATTTTTTTAGACCTTATGGTGGAATTCATTGTCACACATATGATGAAAACATTACCATCCGACTTATACAGGTAACTGTTTGATCCCTCGGGAAAAACGTGCGCCCGCAAATGAAAAAGCCCTCGAAAAATGGGGTTGGTAGCCACCTAAGCTCTTTCGGCCAATTTTAGCCTGATTTGACTCTGGTTGGAAACGTTTCAGTTATTAATCGAAGTATGCCCAAAGTGTCTTTCCCAATATACAAGAAGCAACTGAACAACATCAACAGACCAATTAAGTGAGGAACTCAAACAACGTTAAGCGATTTATTTAGAGTATCACAGTTTTAGAGTACCACAGTTTCCTTGGAAACTAAACCCTCTATTCTTAACTGCGACTGTATGAGAAAGTCCCAAATCCTAAATCAATCGCTTTACGTTGTTTGAGTTCCTTACTTAATTTACTTTAAGGACGGTGCCTACTAATTAAAGAAATTTTTTCCCCGATGTGT
>BLAZ01000014.1:1232880-1235380 GCA_014633955.1 Acropora tenuis | reverse complement strand
CATGATGATTCGCGACAGGACTTGATGATATCGTGAAAATTTGCGAATAGTTTTATATTCGTTTTTCTTTCTTTCTGCATTTTGTTTGCATGTTAATCAACGCCTCGTCAACATGTATAAAAAAGAAAAGAATTTTGAAGCGAAAATGAGGCAAAGAGGGCTAACTAACATGCAAACAAAAGAATAATTTGTTGGCCGCCCTTTTGGAATAAGGTGTACAGTAAAGAATTAAAATTTCTCTGAACGAGTCAGTAAGGGACCCGACAAGATGTCCGGCAATCCAAGGATTTGTGCAGTCAAAACCCAATTCTGACCGGACATTCACCGTTGACCGGCCGTTATTTGCAGCCCTGTAGTGATTGCTTTTTTGTACACAAAAAGGAATTATGACAAAGGGATGTTTTAGTAACTATTTTCTTATGTTGACAACATTTCAAGAGGAAGTGCAGCAAAAGAGGGATTTATTCGTCAATGTCATGTTCTCCACAAAACCATGTAAAATCTTCCAACCAGGAGTTGCAGGTCTACAATACCTCTATCCATTTCTTCATAGAGCTGATCAATAAAGAGATCCAAGGCTTGACGTTCATCCTGGGATATATCAGCAAGGTTTTCAAGATTGTGAACATAGATGCTTAATGAGCTGTAAAGTTATTAAGAGAAGGGAAACATGTCTAATGTTCAGGAAAGAATTTATGTTTTTACGCACGAGCTTTTACTTTTTTCGGATCACGCGAGCAAGTGTCGTATGCACATTTAAGGAGAGAGACTGTATTTTTTTTAAGAGCCAGACGTTTTTGGTATTGCAATGTTACATTTTAAATAAAGTAAAGTTTCAACAACTTAGAAACAGTTAAAGTTCCATCATGAGTAACAATTCAGAAAAATGTCGAGGGAGGATGCAATGCACTTTCTTTACAATCTAACCAGAAGTACTGTGTACTTTCAGAGAGGAGGGTTGGTGCAGTGGTGAGAGCACTCGCCTTCCATCAATTGGGAGCTTACGCAACAGGGGAGCTGGAACACTCGGGACGGCAGAATGACGACTAAAGCTTTATTCACACCAAAGCTTAAACATGTTTAAAAGCGGTTTAGTTAAACATGGTTTCAAGTGTCTTCCCACCAAATCGTGGGCGATGATTTTTGTCAGCTTTAAATTTAATACATATCAATGCTTATAAATTAAAACTTACCAGGGTCTTTTGTAAAAACAAGTCCCATACTTTTTTTGGACTGATTTCCTTTGTTAAACCGAGTTTAATAAAACATGTTTAGTTGGTATGAATAGGGTATTATACCCTATTCATACCAACTAATTAAACTCGGATTGGGAATGCACAGTTTCGCGCCACAGTTTTTCGTCATTCTGCCGTCCTGAGTCTTCCAGCCGTCCTGTTGCGTAAGCTCCCTCATGTGGTTCAATCCCCTGACCTGTCATCATACGCGCGTTGAGTTTGTTGGTTCTCTACTCTGCTCTGAGAAGTTCTTCCCCGAGTACTCCGCTTTTATCCTCTCACCAAAAACTAAAACTTGATTTGATTTGCTTTGATTTGATTTGTTGTGATTCAGTTTGATCTGTAGTCTCCTAAATTAATAGAGCAACTATGCTCGGCGACATCCATTGAGACTTCAATTAAGTGGTTATCACTATGTAATGTAGCAGAATGGTGTATTGTACCTGAAACACTGCACTGAATTGGAGCAGTGATGAAGAGGAGTAAGATGACATCAAGTGTGCATTCACAGAAAATAAGGCAAATAAACGATTCATATCCTACGAGTTTTGCCAAAGATTATAGGTAAACTAATATGGGTATCTCAATCATTCATGACTACTTATTCAGTATCAGAACCCAATAAACCTTTTCACAGATAAGGCAGCCATCTTGAATCCTAGATCTATTGTTTTGAAAAAGATAGTATGGGATGTCCAGAGGACAAATGCCCTTATGTTAGAGGGAGAAATTTGGCTTCACGTTTTTCATACCAGCTCAATTTTTATACTTCCTTAATCTCAGATTAATATTATGATGAAAAACGAAAAAAATCTAAATCAAAATGTTTGAAAATTCAAAAACCAAAATTTATTACGTATTTGCCTTCCGGGAATTCCACTATATCTTTCTGGAAAAAAAGAAGTATTCAAAAAGGCCACCGTATAGGTCAAAAGGTCTATTCCCAGTGATACGTTTATTTTTTTATTTGACAAATAATTGCTTTGGTTTTTAATCAAATCACAATCATTTACCTTGTTCCAATTCCTTGTCCATTGGTTCCAATAAGAGCAACAAGAGACTTGAAACCCTCTGGCTCAAACCACTGCAAAGGAAATTAACACCCAAATGAACACCTTTTACTTTTCCAACCTAGTTTACTTAGAGCATTATGTAATTTGTAACTTGCACTCAGATCACAAATAAATGAGGGGAAAACAGTGCCTCTCGTTTCAGTACCAACAAAGAACACAACATATATTTCATAACATCGCCCTGAGGGTAAT
>BLAZ01000014.1:1217505-1220005 GCA_014633955.1 Acropora tenuis | reverse complement strand
GCTTTTTACGTAAGCATCAATTCGGACACCGATAAGTTATCGAACCGTAACCGCAGTGCATGAGGCATTCACAAAAGCATTAGTCAAGTCTATAATGAAAGGAATGCCATCCTGACAACGTTAAGGAATGGATCAAACCCGATTTTAACCACCATTTGTCACTCGAGTGATTGATAACACAACACTTGTCACGTCACGCAACTTTTCAGCCTGTACACTTGAACACAATTCCTACCCCAAGAAAACCACGAAAAAAGCAACTTTAAATTAGTACTTAATTTATTTTTGGGTACGTTCGGTATAACAGGAAAATGTTTTTATCCTCCAACTGTTTAAACGAGGAAACAGTTGCCTTAGAAACAAACTTTGTTTCCAGGAAGCACTATTCTTGTTTTACTAACTCCCTAACTAAGCTTCGCTTTTGAAACAAAGTCGCATTTCTGCAGGATGTTTTCCACCATTATTAACTGCAAATCATTGCTTCTCTACAATGTTTCCCAGTCTAGTTCGATTCTACCTGAGCGTGTGCTATGTTTATCTAGAAGTTCTGTGAATTAAAATACACACAGTCAGATGATATCACCCTACAAGTTTCAACTAAAAGCAATGACAGTATATTCTCCCAAAGAAATCTTCAAAGAGTCATTGACTGAGTATAACGGCACATATGTTACATTAAATCACAGCCTACTGCACTCTAAACCCTCGTTTAGGATAACATTTGTAATTTGTTTATTTCTCTAAGCATTCGTCTGCAAAAGAAAAAGCAGCAAATGAATTGGTTACTTCCGTTTTTTAGGGCCGCGTGGTTAGCGGTTTGAACAAAATCATATGCTCTTGGGACGCTAACCAATCAACACTGTTATGATAGAGAGCCAAAGTCTTTCTCTTTTCAAAATGCTTCTGTTTTGCTAATCAACCTTACAGCCCTCATAGTCTATAATTATTCATTGGAAACAGGTAGCTGACGCACTGTGAGAAATTGAAAAAACCGGCATCCGCCTTGTAGAAATAATTCCAAAAATAAAATTATGGTTTCGCTGTCTGTCAGACGTCTTGGAGGGTAAACTTGGCTCGCCAGCAGTCCGATCTTTGCTACCTTTAACGAAGCAAGACCACGTCCAACGGATGAAAACCACAGTGATCCCACTGGACTCAACCAACCCCATTCTATCGTGGTTCCGTTTATCCTGTTCTTGTGCATTTTTAAGCTTTGATTAAGGTGTTTAGTGTCCTATTTCATTATCACAGATCTGTTATCTAAATTGTTGCCATATGTCATTGCTTTCGAAGTAAAATATTTTAAACTTTTTCCATGGCTAGTACTCTTCGTCATTGCTGTCATAGAAACCATCCCCATAGTCATCCAGTTCCATTGATTGGAAGTCCACACGATACCTCAAAATACCTGAGGAACAAATGAAAGACCGATACACTTACATGGAATCAACAATTCCGCCAGCTTCTAACGGGCTCTTCTTCTCGATGGGCACGAAATTCCACCCGTTTTGAAATTCCAATACGTGTTAAGCAGTCCGTTTTTTGAACACAAAGCCTTACTGAATGCATATGACCCTGCAGTTTTTCAGCGCTACTTTAGCAGTAGTGAGAAATAGATGAAATTCATGTATTAACATCATATATATAAAGAGTGTGTTCACATGTCGTCACGGCGGCCATGTTGCAGGAGTGAAATATTCTTGAACTCTATTTTTATGCAAAATCGTCTTTTTGTTTCATTTTGCAAATGTGGCTTCTGATCACATGTGCGAACACACTCTATACATATATAAAAGCTTTACTGCTCAAATATTGAAGAAACGTAACCTCCAACATTGGAGAAAAAATGGAAAATCTCACAATGCTTACCACCAACTCCACCGAATCCTTTGCAAAATTGAGCTCCTTCTTGAGACTTGTCAGTGATAATTTCCAAAGTGGCACCTAGCAAGAAAGACACAGATGGTTTATCCGCTTCCCTGAAAACATTTATGATCGTCCTCAACCCGAATGCTTCAGAACCTACGCCGTGTGGAAAGGCGACAGTTAGTGGAACTTGCACGAGATCGCTTACATCGCGAGAAAAGCTGTAAATTTCCAGACACGATGAGTGATTGGAGAACGAAATGATCTAACGCAAACAACAGAGGCTGCAGGTTAAACGGAACAGTAAAAATACTGTTCTCGGAAGAGCTATGTGAATATGATGACTAGGTTTTTCCTGTTCTTAAACGGAGCACTACTTGCTGGTGTAAGGGGCTCATTCGGCAAAACGAGCTTACCAAATCCTTTATAATTGTTTGCAAGCCACTCGAGGAGGGGTTGCTTCTCCACTAGTTCCAATTCCACTCCAGTCTACAGAAACAAGGCAACGAGTTAAAACCAGAAAACCAAAAAGTAAGCTAAAAGTCCTAATTTCATGCTTTTCACCTCGCTATCCACCGAGTAGGTCTTGTCTTTTTCTTGCTCGGGACTAAGATGAAGCACCTTATCCTCTGCA
>BLAZ01000014.1:1184190-1186690 GCA_014633955.1 Acropora tenuis | reverse complement strand
AGGTAACTGGGGAGCAAAAACTAATGAAAAAAATTAATATCCATGCATACAAAATTATTTTTATGTCACTAAGTCAAAATGAAAGTCAAGTTAAAGCAAATTCAACAGTTTTCTCCAGTTGTAAAAATACTTAGAGATACGGGAGGTGAAGAAAATTAAGAATCAAACTGAATTGAATTCATTAATCTTTTCTTCATTTTGACCTACATCTACAAAGATCATTATGCATTCAAATTTAAATAAGCTTAAGAAGAAATTTGCAATTCTGTTTGTTTTTCGAAACATTTAATGGAAAATTTGTGTGATAAAACTAGAAACCTATTAGAATTAGTACAAATAAGCAGTCAGATCAGACAGACAAATCATGTAATTCTAATAAGCAAATACAAAATAAGGCTTACAGTACCCTTGTTTACTGAATCAAAAATGGGAAGAAAATATGAAACTTAGTTAAAGAGTATAAAGAAAATAGGATATCCTTTAAGGTCCTGAACAGAACAAGAGCCCTTAAAATATTAATTATTATTCAAATCAAGAAACCTTCAAAGTCAACCATTTTGCACCTGCACTGTCCTTTAGAGCGTGTAGTGTACATGTACCTTGGTTTTTAGTATTCTGGGTAAAATGTCAGGGAGCGAAGCAAGCCAAAGAAAAAGTGAAACTAGTGTTCAAGAGGAAATTTACATGTTATACAGTAGTCAAAAAGATCATTTTAGAAATAAGTACTGTATTTGCAATACCATGAACAAGAAATTGGAATAACTGAAGGTTTGCCACAAAAAACAGGAGAAAAAAGGAAGGACAAACAGAGTAGAATAACTATTATTACAATAATATAAAGAAAATAATTTTTTTTTAATGTCATCGTAATTTATTGGATAACTCAACTGCCATTGAAAAGTTGAAAAGATGTTCTCTGGTTAAAAGTTTTAAGAAAACACAAGCTTTCGATTGCCAGTCTGCAACCTTTACAATAAAATTGAGTATTGTCTTGGCAGCTGCTTGGAATTATTGTCTGCCTGGCTAGTAATTGCAGTGTCCCAGGATTCCAGCTTTATTCTTACGCGTGAATTTCCTGTGTCAATTTTACTGTAATCTTATCCATGTTATTAGCATTTTATTGTCACACTAGTATTTTTGTTTTATTGTATTTATTTACATTCGTTTGTTATTTTCTCACCTTTTTGTATGTATATATTTTTATCTCCGCTTTTTACTACTCAATTTTTAAAGATTGCAGACTGGCAATCCAAAGCTCAGGTTTTTTTTTAAACTTTTAACCAGAGAACGTCTTTTCAACTTTTGATTAATTTGCCCCCTGGTTACTCATCGATTTTTATCAGCTGCCATTATTCCTATAAATGATTAACAATGGCCCCTCACAGCTGCCAACATTAATCAGAGAGCCAAATAGACTTATTAAACCTGCACCAAATGCACTGCAGCCTTCAATTCCATGTAAAATAATAGAGTATGTGTTACTCAGCCTCTACCTGTTCAAGTTGCATTCTTGCTTTTTCTAGCTCTTTCATCTTGGCTTTATCTTCCTGACGCTTGACCCTTAGAGTTTCCAGCTTCTCCTCAACATCAACCAAAGCTTTCTCCTTCTCAAGAACCTACAGTCGATAAGATAAGACTTACCCTACTTCAATAATACTGAAGCTACAATTTTGGATGCACCTGAAGTTTATGTTAACTTGACATCTCATCAGGGTAATCATGAGTACAACAAAGTCTTATTATTTAAGAATCACAAATGCTAATAAGCATTACTATACTGCCTGTTGTTTAAAACACTGTTATATGCAGAATCACCTGTGGCTTCTTCAAGGACACACCCTTACCTATTAGGTCCAAGATTGCAAGTAATTAGATGCTGCCAAAGCGTGTACCCTTACACTTTGACGCAACTTTATTATCACTTGTCATCAGGGATACAGACTACTGTCCGTTATTTTAAGTATGACACCACCAGAGTTCTCTGAATTAGCTGCATGACCAAGGAAAATTAATTATTATGATTGTCACGCGGTACTGTATCTCTATAAATCTACTCTTAACCCTTACACTCCCATAAGTGCCAAATGTTTTGTTGAAATAGGTTTTGACTTAAGACATTGATACCATGACCTTAAAAATTCAAAATGCAGATCTAATAAGAAAAAATTTTCTTTCTATACAGTAAACTGATGAAACAGCAACGGTGCAAACAAAAAAATAACAATTTGTCACACATGTCCAACAGTATATCATTTCTACCTTTTTCTGAAGAGCCATATATTCATCAGCAGATATGGTTGGTCCAGATGATTTCCTACCACTTGACAGTTCAGGTGATGAGGCAATCCCTATTGAAGATGACTTGCTGGAAAGACTCTCAGCTGCTGTCAGCTCAGGAGGTGATGATACACTGGTCTTTGGTGTTGGAACCTTGGATGAAGGGGGTGATGGCTTGGTGTTATCCAATGATCCCCTTGACCCAAATGACTAAAAAAACATT
>BLAZ01000014.1:1150070-1155070 GCA_014633955.1 Acropora tenuis | reverse complement strand
TAATAGATGCCTGACTATTTATGTCTTCATCACAAAGTATCTCCTTGACATAAGTACTGGCAGTACCCTAATCATAGGATATTAAAAAAAAAAAATGAAAATTTGGTTTTCTCAAACGAGTTGATAAAGGTTGGATTACCACTGTGAAAGATTCGGAAAACTGATGTTTCGAGCATTAGCCCTTCATCAGAGCATCATTATTAAATAAAGTTCTTAGACTCAAGGGGACAGCATCTGACACTTTGGGATACCCATGCATAGTGACTTGAATCTCATTATGAAGCTGAATTGGACATGGCCACCTTTATGTCCCGTACAAATGATCAATAGACAGGGTATAAATCTTCTACTAAGTTAGGAGAGTAAAGGTGGCATAGTGCTGAGAGCACTCGCCTCCCACCAATATGGTGCGGGTTCAATTCCCAGACTCAGTGACTCATATGTGGGTTGAGTTTGTTGGTTCTCTTCTTTGCTCTGAGAGGTTTTTCCCTGGGTACTGCGGTTTTCCCCTTTCCTCAAAAACCTACATTTGATAGATTTGATTGGTGTTAATTTCAATTAACATTGTCACCAATAATTATTAATGTGCCTTAATGTTAAATAAACTTGACACTTAAATAAAAATGAAGTTTGAAATGCTGGGATGATTAGAAAAAACATGTTTTGTCCCAAGTCTCTAATGGCTTGAGAGTTCTGTATTGACTTAGAAAACTACCGTAGCTGACAATCAAGAGACTCTCAAAATAATTTACTATTCACTTGTACAACTCTACTTTGATTTTTGTGACGACATTGAATGAAGTGATTGCTCCAAAACACGTGCTGATGAATTGCAAAAGTTACAAAATAGAGCAGCATGGATTTATTGTGAGGACTGATTACTCTTTTAGATCATCAAAGGTACTAACTTATCTAGAGCGGTCTAACTTAGAAGAAAGAGAAAAGAGGCACTTGTTAACTGTGATATTGTCTGACATATGAGGAGGAGAAGTTTCAAAGAACCTCTGAAGTTCACAGCAATAAAAATAATAATATTGTAACTTGAGGGGCTGGAAATATGACCTCATATTAACATTTCCTAAAACAAATTTTCTTAAACGTTCTTTCTCTTATTGGGGTGCAATGGTTTGCAACCAACAGTCAAATGAAATGTGAGATAAAAGATTTTGCAAGCTTTAAATTTGTGATATCCTAGGACATATCTTTTATATTGGATTATTTTGTTGCTTGCTCCATATTGCTTTATATCATACTGTATGTTCAAATTATTGCTACTGTTCTTAAAATGCCTGGCATAGAAACTGGATTATTACTGTAGTTAGATTTAATAAGAGGGGAATAGATAAAGAAACAATTTTAGCTCTAAATAACAGTTAACTAATTAGTAATTTTAACATTTATACCTTGTAATATTGTTACACCACATGTCTGAAAACCAGCTTACTGAGCCATTTACCGTGTTTTTAAATAAAGTTGATTGATTGATCCATTGCTTAGAGGGGGGGTGGTATCAAAGGTGGAGAACGAACACCTTAGAATAAAATTACCAAGTACATCTTTACAGCCAAATGTTTACAGCCATATCAGGACAGGTATACACCAACAATACCTTCCTAGCTAGACGATGCAAATACTATTGCTGCCTTTTCAGAACAATAATTTTGTTCAGAAAAGGCTACACTTATCAATGATTACCATAAATGGTATGTGCTTTGTTTGCTGTGGTCTGCCATGTAATAGTGTGTCAAGAGCTTTTTGGCAGTTGTATCTGCGAAAATAAAACGACATTGTCATTATCTCATAGTTTTTGCATGGGATATCTCTGTCTAACTTTGCTGTTATTCCAGTATCAGTGCCCGTCTGTTCACATTATTGATACTTCCACAAAAAAAGATCCTCCCCAAGCGGATTTGCCACTACAATGTTATCATGCTCCGATTACTCTGAATTCTAAGTGAAGAATTGACAGGTGAAGAATTCTTGGAGGCAAACTGACTGGGCCTGAGCACTGAATAAGGGAAGGGAATTAAGAACGAGAAAAGGCAGGTAGGATTTTTTCCACAGCTATGGGTTGAATTTTTGTGGATTCGATTTCAGATGGAACTGGCATAGACTTACTTCCAAAGATTTGCATGGTATTTAAAAAGGATCCTTAAATTTCTTGAACGTGTAGCAACTCTTCTTACCCAATGAGATATAAACCCCATACTGAATTTTTTTTCCCAATCGCTCCGTAGGGCACTTGGTACTAGTGATACCCAGTCCTTGTGTAATTCCCTGCCATTATACGCGCGCCATTTTGGGTTCATTGGCTATGAGGCTGTTTAGCTGGATGGGAGGCCGATTGTGTGCTGTCGAAGAGTGCTTTAGCTACGGCTGAAAAGGTAGAATTGCAATAGAAAATCGAACGCTTGCTTGTTGTCTTGATTACTGGTTTAAGTCGTCCTTTCCGCAGAATGAATAAAAATAAGCGGGAAGCAAGTGTCCAGCGAAAAGTAACCATGGGAAATGCCCTCCGACAGGACGGAAAGGAAAGGCAGGTGGAAATTATCGACGACGAAGATGATGAGATAGAAGAGATAAGCAAGGTGTTTGTTTTTCGAAATTATCTTTACACTGGAAAATGCGTGTGTTTTCGCTTTAGACTTCGCCCTCCATTGGGATGATGGGTGATGGAGATGACCAAGGGAGAAATCTAATTTTGTTAAATCCACAAACATCGGTTGCTACACACGTCTTACTAACGGAGTTCGATGGTCGTTCTACAAGCTACAGACCCCGTTTTTTGCACTTCAATTTATGGCCAGAGTGCGAAGCACAAGGGCCATAAATTGATGGGGAGACAGCTTCCCACATCCACTGTGACCCCTCCCACAATGTGGTCTTATCGTGTCCGCGGTTTCCCACAAGGTACAACAGCATTCCATGGGAATGTCCTGTTTACTAACAGAGATCGTCAGGACAGTGCATAAAGGAAAATGAAATTCACCAAAAGGTTACCTGTAAGCTTTCCTGCAAAGAACACTTGCAGAAGTAACTGGTTTGTTATTAATTCAATGGAGCACTGCTGACATTAGACCATATCACGAGAGGGGGTCATAGAGTGGCTGTGGGAATTTGTCTGTTGAATTATGATTGAATTCTGGGCCTTTCAGAAATTAACAAGAGACAGTGGTATAATATTCTCTCTGATGATAATCCAGGATTTTTCCTTGTTTTTGAAGTGGGGATAGGAATGGCTGAATTTGATCGTCGCGGTTTTTTTTTCACTGCTTAAGCAGCAGCTAGAAAGGCCTGAAAAATTGAGGCCTGAACACCCTGTTCAGGCCTGAATTTTCAGAGCTTTCTTGCTGTTGCTTAAGCAGCAATAAAAAACTGTGATGATCAAATTCATTCATATTATTCTCTCTCTCTCTCTTATTATTATAATTTTTTTGCCCTATCAGATTTTAAAAATTAATTTGATGGAATGCACCTCATTGTTCTGTTGTTTAGCAAAGAACTTCAACTGTAAGTGACAGAGCCTCAAGAATAATAACAAGACGACAGAGACGAGATGCTGCAAATGACTTGCGGTTTTCGAGTAAGGACACAAAATAATATGATAATTGAGCAATAAATGTTTAGGTTGGTATAGAGGGTAATATTAACTTCTCTCTTCATATGAGCAACACTGACTCAAGATCATTAAATTTTAAGTGTACAAAAACAACCCAAGCCATAATTCCCCAGTATGTTTCAGATCAAGTGAAGTTAGTGAGTAATATCTGTTACCCATATGTCATCATGTCTTTTATCTAAGTTAATAATTTATTATTTCTAGTTCACTTGTTCTGCATCTCTTGCTAACATTTCCGTGAAGACACTGTCACCCTGGTGATAACATTTAATTCACTTCATAAATAATAGTTTCTCAGTGTTAACTATTTCTACACCTTATGCGTCAAAAAACTGTCTAAGTATGCCTTTGTGTTTCAAAAATTGAGTTTTCCAGGAGCAAGAGAAAAGCTACCTAATTCCATGGTAATCGTCCTTATTCAAAATGCTGATCGTTGATAATTTGGCATACAATAATTGTATGAGCTATTATTTTTTTTAATTATTGTATAAATTTGCAATCTTACAGGTGAAGATCCTGTTGAGGAAGACTGGGATCAACTGCAGGTAAGCTCATTTTTGGTACAATTAAAGCTTGAATATCAGTACACCAGACTGTCTCCTTGTACTGTTTTATGAATGCTTAACATAATTACCAATATTCTCTTCACCAGAGTTCTTTATAACCAGCAGTATGGCCGTTCTGGCTTTAACAGCAAATACATCATTTGTAGAACATTGGAAGGACACTTGATATGTCAAACAGTTTAACAAGGGTCAAATAATGTTCCACCTTAATATGGCTACAAAGCTTAAGTTTCTTGCACTATCCCTTCACCAGAGGGACCAGTGCTAAAAATATCAGCTCTGTCATCTTCTTATGGTGGCATTTTGAAACATGTAAACTTGTTTGATGAACCAAATTTTTGTGCTTGACCTCCACAATGATGCAGCACCCAATTTCTTTAGAATCAACCTAAACCCTTCATTCATACGACATTGTTCAAAAACACATACTGGAACTGTAAATGTCTAGAAGTCAATGCCCATTTATGCAAACCTTTTAAATACCCCAGCCCCATGTCAACTGTTACTATTAAATGTCAATGGCATGTTGTTTGTCTCCAGTGATGTGATGTGTATGCCTTTGATAAAATAAAGTCATTTGCCAAGCTTCAATTGCATTCACTTTAAGAATGTGGAAATTTTTATTCTAGGAAGTTATACTGCTTAGCAAACTTGAGGCTGAGAAACAGGAAGAAAGAAGAAGAATGTGTGGCACTCTGCAAGATGTGGTAATTAAAATTAAAAATAAAAACATTTTCCTAAGGTAGTCACAAGTTGGTAATGAAATACAGTTGGACAGTAATAATTATGGGAGAGTTAAATATTCTTGGGTTGCA
>BLAZ01000014.1:1146562-1149771 GCA_014633955.1 Acropora tenuis | reverse complement strand
GGCTTAGATAGCCAAAGTAAGTTTCAGATGTTTACACTATTTTCCGCCCGCCATGTTGGTGTACTACGGAGGTACACCAACATGGCGGCTCCATACTGGGCTCTGTAAATTTGTGCAAAATATTTCGAGAAATATTTGAAGTTTGGGAAAACGTACAGACTTAAAATTTGGATAAATGTCTTATTTATTTATCCCCTATAACATAATAATTTCTTGACTTTATACAGTGAATGCTTTTCGAATTATTTTTTTATTGCGTGACAGTGCAAACCAAGAATATGGGAGAGTTAAAAACACTGACCCCCACTCCGTGGATGACCCCATGGACTACTCTATGGACTACCCTGTTACTTTTAGAGGAAAAAACAGTGACACATATATGTGAACTTACTTTGGGCACCACATTGTTATGACTATTTTTGGGCCCATTCCTTAGCAGTCTCGCTGAGTAAGTTGTGTTAGTAGATCAAAAGTCAACTGCTGGGTTTACTCAGATACAAGATCATGCCAAGTTTTCTTCGTTTTCTTAGTGTTTGCTGCAGTTCATTTTATCAGTTAGTTTAGTTTTATCTGCTGAGTGCACTCTTTGGTTGTGTAGGGATTGGAAGTGTTTGCTGTGATGGAATCTTGCCAAGTTATTTTCATGACAAAAACATCCAAATGCTATTTTTTAGATGAGTCTTCAAGTGGAAATTGAACCACTCACCCCTGTTGCCCTGAAGAATTTATCTACAGAGACAACTCAAAATAACAAAAGTGAGTGAACCACAGTTTCAATGGAAATTTCGAGATTCACAAGAAGTCGAAACTGTGATATGCAAAAATCTATTTAGACTTTTTTGGGCAGAAAATTTTATCACTCAGACAAAGAATTTTGCAACCTTGAAGGGATTGTTGAAGGAGAAGCAATTACAAGTTTTATTAGTCAATAGGGACTTTTGCCATTGAATAAATTGCAAGAACTAGTTTTATTTGCTAAGAACTGTACTTTGGAATATTGGCCCTTGGATGGCTTTGTAAAAACGAGGCACAATGAGGACTGCAAGACAATATTCCCCACAAATTGAAGTATATTTTTCTTTTGATGATATGGTGTTGAATCAAATAGCTTCTAGGAAGGAAGAAGATCAGAGAGAAAGCACAGCTTCTCCAGACATATTTTCGTCCTCACATGAAGACCAAGAACAGCTGCCAAGTGCTATGGTTTGTAATGACAAGAAGTAGATAAAAAAAATTAATATGAGTGGGAAATCTGTATAGGGGAGCCATTGTTAAGGCCCATACAGATCAGACTCAGACAAAATTAATGCCATTTGGCAATTCCACGTGCTTGCTAAAACATTTCATATTCCATTGGAGTGAGTGCATTTTAATACGTAGCGATCTGTATCAAATGTTAATGAATTCTAATTGGCTAAGCAGGAGTCTGCATCGAAAGCAAGCAAGTAAGTAATTTTATTTCACCGCATATCACATATGAGCGACAGCTCGTTTAAATGCAATTGTGAAATAAAAATTACAGCATGATAATGTAGATTAAAGTTAAGGGTTTGCAGAAGTGTACGTGTGACTCAAATAGTTCGTGATGATTGGTCATAACTTTGGTGAATAGTTAATTAATTTCACAGTGCCCATTAAATCTGTTTCCTTTAGGTATAACTACAGTACCTGTCAAAAATGACCATGGGGCAAATTCTCAAGAATTAATGTCCAATTGCAGTGCTTCCATTTCGTTTTGTTAGGATGGTGGAAACATTGATAGTGACAAAGAGTTTCCAAGCAGTCCACCGCTGCCAGTAACTACAAGAGCACCCGAGACAGAGGAAAGAGATTGTGACAAAAGCGTTACCCAATCAACTGATCAGAGGTGAGAATCTCAGTCAGATAAGATCTTTATTGTCTTCTGTGGTAGTCAGACATGCGCAGGATTGCAAGTGGTACTTTGATATATGCCAGCCTCAGTAAGTGCCATCAAATGCTGCGGGTTGGAGTTTTCTAATGGCTCTCCAGGCCCGAAAAGTTATCGGAACTTTCGAAAAACGGGCCTGTGAACATAAGAGGACACGCTACCACAGTTTCTTTGAGCGAGTTTTTGTGCCAGAGCTTGTGGAATTATATGATGCTTTTGAATGAAGAGCTCCAGGTCATCCAGAACAAATGTTGACGACTTCAGATATTTACAGATGATATTGTTACTTCTCTTTTTAATTTAGGAAACTATGCAAGAAATTTGTTTCATTTTCCACAGAAACAAGAAACAATGAGAAAGAGTGTTCTCGTTTCCTTCTTTTTCTTCCCAGGCAAGAAAATGCAAGGAAAAAGCCAAAATTGCGAAGGACAAGGAAGCAGATACGAGATATAAGAGAAGAAAATGAAGATGTGGTCGATGACGAACCAAAAGCAACAGCAGTTAAAATAGATGAGGAAGTGCAGAGTAGAACTTCCATGGATGAAGATGACGTAGTTGTCGGGGAGAAAAGGAAACTGAAAGAACTGGGTGACAGTAGTGATGACACAGATGACGAAGACATACCAATGAAGAGGAAGCGAATGTCCTTGAAGCGCAAAAAAGTTTCAGCTTTGAATTTTGAGGGAGGAAGACATACAGAAGATGAGGAAATCCAAGCCGCGAAGAGAGTCCATGATTGTTCGGACGATCCGCAGCCAAAAAGGGTTTCAGTTGTCGAGGAGGAGGAAGCGACACCGAATAACAGATCGACTCCAAAAGGGGATGAAGCATTGTAAGATGGCAAAATAATAATTATTGTCGTATTCGTAGCTTCAAATCTTTCAACCCAAATCTTTCAAAGGGACCGTCGAAGAAACTGAGTTAAATCAATGTGTGTTACCCAGAGTGACGTTTTGAATGGATTAACAAGGCAACGTCAACACGTTGTCCTGCTAAGAGGTCCCGTCATCTGGAGGAAGGCCAAGGGTTGTAAATTTATTAAAGTTGAAAAGAGAATGACATGACATTTTCTAAATTACAGTGGGGACAAAGAAGCGTAATTAGATGCTTATTCCAGCATTGTAATCAGATCGAAGATCGAAGTCAAGTAGTTTGCTTCTTAGAGCAGTTTTTAAATGACTGTCGAAAGTAATTACGCAATACACCGAATGCATAAATGGAAACTTAATTATTATTCTTTTATGTAAGTGCTAATTAGACTGACTAGCCTCGTTTTCGTGTGAAAATTCATTTGAATTTT
>BLAZ01000014.1:1030060-1035060 GCA_014633955.1 Acropora tenuis | reverse complement strand
CACTTCATCAACCCTTGACAATTCAATAGTCGCTCCCAAAGAATGTGGTTAGGGTTTAGGGTTAGAGTGGCTGTTAACTACAAGCTGTTGGATAGTAGCTTTTTGACCGTGTCCGGCGAAGCAGTTGTTTATCTAACAAAAGTTCAGTATTGCTTCTTTGTTTTACTTGTATATACAAACAAACATTGTGTGAGCTCGAGAGTGGGAATCGATACTCAGGTGAATAGCGGACTTCGATCGTGAGCCCGTATCTCCTAGTGATCGCGCCATTGTGTGACTTTGAGATGTAAACTTAGAAGCATTCTTGACCAAATCCTGAAAGAAATGAGCGAACTGAGTATAACTTGAGCTAATCGAAATAATTACCTTGATCATTTCTTTGAGAATTGTTCCACTGGAGCGTCAAATTAATTCTGACCATGGAAATTTGAACTTGATTTGGGCCAGACAAAGCTAAAATGGAGAATAGTTAACAACGATACAGAATTGCTGTTGGCATGCAATGCCTGTATTTAGTTGTCAAGCTAGCAATAAACTTTTTTAAACTTTTTGTTTAACGCTCAATGTCTTTAAATAAATTCGTTTTAGTAGTTGATTTCAAATTGATATATGCATTGTTCATATTTCAAATTAATTGACGAAGGACCGCTGCAAAACTTCCCATTTTTCATGACTTAGTGTGCAGGTGTTACACGCACTGTGTACCTCTTTTTTGTATAGGTAATCGCATGATTTTCGAGGGCATAAGTAATTTTTTTAAAGATTAACAAATTGCTCGAGCCCGTGGGGCAAGTGCAATTTGTGGTCTTTGAAAAAATTTACTAATGCTCATTTATTACAAATTGCAGGAGGGAAATCATGTAATTACTAACAACATACATGAAAAAATATAGCATGAAGGCTATAGGGCTCGCAAAAGAAAAACCGCCAGCTATGTAAGAATTTAATTTCAACTTTCCGCACTTTTGGGGATAAATTCGTTGACATGCTCTGTGCCAATCAAAATCGTGAAATTTTTCCATTTCTGTTACTATGGAATGTAGTACGTGTGCCAGCGAAACCATTTAAAATTAGTAAAATGCAGTAGCAGTTTGTAGGTTTTTGTGATTCCTTTCGGCGAATGATTTTTATCAGTAAAACAGGGTTATCACCTTAAGATAGTAATATTACTGAAGCGAAGAAAATCCTTGCCTGACGCTCTGTTTTATTTTCGGGAAGAAATGGTTTAGCAAGGCGACCAAAAATATCGTTTTCTCGTGGGGAGTTCCTTGTTTCTCGTTGGTTACTCTGATATAAATAGAAGCAAACGTTACTTGTGGTTCACTTGGATCCCGAAGCCGGTTAGCTCCAAAGAAAAGGGAGTGGATTTACTCAGTCTAGCAAAGTATAACTCTATGAGTCATTTCCGTTTATTTTAGTTGTGTCTTAGGTTATATTATTTTTGCGCTGTATCCCTAACGAATTGAGCTTTTTATAAATTGCTTCGGCTCCCTCAGGTTGACCACCGCAAACCTGTTACTTATACAAAAACGCAAACTTAAATTCCAAAAATCCACAAGACGCAAACTTGACTACACAAAAATGTAAACTTTCACAAAACGTAGGCATGTAATGTGAACAGTAGGACCCAAAACCCATGCACTCTTTATTAAAGAAAAATTGAAATGATTGGAATTGCTTGAGCGGGTTTAAACGAATTTCCTTGGAGGGAATAATAGAATTGTTATCACGAAAGTTTCATTGCCAACATAACGTGAGTACTACGATACCTCCACACCAAGTGAAGTGAAAAAAAAAAATAAACAAATATGCCAACCTGACCCGCCACTCCCTACTAGCCATTCGCCACCCATCCCCTCTTGAAGAGTGTTTCCACGTTTTGCAGTTAACCGTCATTAACGGAAGAGGTACATGTGGAAACATAAGCAAGGCCAAGTAAATGGCTTTAATTTGTCTGTAATGTTTTACTCCGCAGTTTGCGCTTTTGTTCATTACAAAAATGCAAAAATGAGCTGAAAGTTTAAATCCGAAAACCGAAGGCCGAAACCTGGTGCTTGATTTAAAAAACTCATATATCACAAGAATGTGTCGCGGAATGTGTCGATTCAATTTACGGCAAGAATTGAGCATGGTATTACGTCTAAACCTAAGGAAAATTTTCCTCTAAGGTGATCGGTTTAAAAGACCATTTACTTTAAACTAATTGGCTTCCTATCGTGTAATCGCACAGCTTTTCATCGGACGGTTTGTAATCGGACAGACTAATTGGAAAGTTAGATAAACCAATTACAATTAAAACTATATTTTGAATGAACCAGTCACAAACTTCAATATAATCACAACGGCAAAGGCTTAAAAACCGAAATTTTAAGCAAAATCAAACAACGGAAAATGTTTTCTCCCTCAGCAATGACATACTTAATATCGTGTATTATTTATAATTAATTGGTAATAGGACCTCATGTCGTCCAATTTTGTCTGTAATCATACTCTTGTTTAACAAATCGCACTCCCGCTTCACGGTCGTCCGATTTTGTTAATTACTCGTATGATTACAGACCAATTTGGACTCCACTCAGTGCTGTTAGCACAACTAATATCGAAAGCTCAGCTCAAAACCGAACGATATCGAAAGTCGAAAATGTGAAACCAAAATACCGGAAAATAAAGGAAAACAGGAGCTCAAACGCCAAAATCTTTTTGTTCTCCTTTTCAACCGTGACCCTGCACAAAACAAAAACATTCCCGTATGCATTGGACAATGAGTCAATGAAAACGTTTGGGTCTGGTCAATTAAGCATGATTAGTGAGCATGAACCAAAAGATTTTGCCGGGTTCAGGCCCTACTTCAACATCAATGCTTGCTCATTTGTCAGTCCCTTTGAAGTTTGCCGAGCTTCATAACCATTCCCTCTTTTAACTATGCTAGCTCATTAGAATAATGCTAATTAGTATTTACCAAATCAGTGGATAGCACTTTTCGCGCGTTTTGATTGGCTCCCGTAACTCGGAATATCCTTGGCTATTCACTGTTTTGCGAACGGAAAGGAAAATGGCGCGTCGTTTCGCGAAAGTTTCAGAAGAAGAAATTAAAACAGCATTTTTTTATCCATCTGATTTGGTAAATACTAAAACAACTATCCCCTCAGGGTCGGTGAAGAGCGGTGGATATATACCTCGACGCTTCGCGTCTCGGTATATATCCACCACTATTCACCTCCCCTTCGGGGGATAGTTGTATATTATTCCCTGGGCATTATGTTAATGAGTGTATAAGGAGGAACACATACTTACTGGTCACTCTACTCGCGGCAGCCGGATGATTGGTTCTCGTTTGTGACCCTCCCTCCCTCCCCTATCTAGAAGCCGATTTTGAGTTAACAGAATCTCTTTTTCGCCTGGCCTTGGCGTGTCCCACCTTATTACCATCTCACGAATAACAATAGCCAGGGAAGAATACAATACCATGACTAACCAAACTCTCCTTTTTTCAGCAACCATGACGAATATTGTGATACTTGTGGTATTAATAGGCAGTGGATTAGTGGATGAATGCTTAGGAGCTTGTGACAGCCAGGCCTGCATTGATGGGGCATGCAACGTTACCACAAAATCATGCAAACAGGACTGCCTATGGGGAAAGTGCAATCTGACTTGCACGTCATCAGTGAGAGAGTGCATTCAAGATTGTACATGGGGAGGCTGCAACGCCAATAGTAATGCTGAAACATTCAACCAGTTTTGCATATGGGGAAAGTGCAACGTAGCCTGCCTGGGAAGTGCAAAGCAGTGCACTCAAACTTGTGGTCATGGTGGATGCAACTCCACGTGCGAAGCAGAGACGTGCCGACAGGATTGCCCATTAGGAAAGTGCAACGTAGCCTGCCTGGGAAGTGCAAAGCAGTGCAATCAAACTTGTGGTCATGGTGGATGCAACTCCACGTGCGATGCAGAGAAGTGCCGACAGGATTGCCCATTCGGAGATTGCGAGTTGGAATGCCCATCAGGTGCCAAGGAATGCATCCAAGAATGTAGTTCAGGACGCTGCCGAATGACTTGTTCTTCAAATGTCGCAAAATGTGAGCAGAATTGCTTTGGTGGAGGATGCGACTTGAAATGCTTTGCCAAAGAATGCAAGGTGACCTGTTTTAGGGGTGGATGCACCCGCAGCGGCTCTACTTCCGGCGCAGTTCGCGCTGACATTGGCATCACCAAGGTTTTGCTCTGGGCTTTTGCTATTGTCGGAAGATTCCTTTAGTTTTTTAAAACAATAGCAAATATTAACCTTTCATTATAACTATTATTTTTTTTAAGCTTCCTCAAATTTTTTCTTAAGCGTGCTCAACGAAGCTTTTTTGTTGCCATACTGTAAGGCCCGGTTTATTCGGACAAGCGTTGTCCCAAGAAAGAGGATCTTCCTCCAAACCCAGCATTAATAAGACGAAAGTTTCGCCAATCGTGACAGAATAGGTTGGCTTGTCCTAGAGGGTGACCCTACCTTTTTTCTTTCTGTGCAAACGGTTCGTCGCATTTTTATAGGAAATTAGAAAAAAAGTTAGCTCGCCCCGCAGAGTATAAGCTCACGTATGCGAGTGATTCCTTTCCCCGGGCTACGCGACTCCCTGTAAGCGGGCCTTTGGTGCTAGATACTATATTCACGTGATAGTTTGACATGGCTCGTTTTCTTTCATATGAATAATGAGTTAGATCAGGAGCCGATTAGTAGGAGCATGCAACTCCACTATATTACCGTCACGGGGTTTTCATAGAACGATTTTTTTTTAGATCAAATTTTCCTGGAATGAGAATCCCGTGGGAGTGCCATGACCAATCACAAGAAACTAATTGACGTCACTGCGTCACTGGACCGAAACTGCCTTTCTTTCACAAAAGAAATGGTATACTAACGATAGATCAGTCTGCAAAAATGCCGTGACATAGGCTTAGTATGCTCCTGCTCGTCGGCTTCCGGTAAGGTCTAAGGTTAGAAAACGTGTAGA
>BLAZ01000014.1:1008196-1010696 GCA_014633955.1 Acropora tenuis | reverse complement strand
CAATCTTGCGTTCATGGTGGGTGCAACTCCAAGTGCGATGCAGAGAAGTGCCGACAGGATTGCGGAAGTGGAGATTGCGACTTGAAATGTCCATCAGGTCCCAAGGAATGCATTCAAGATTGCAAATCAGGAGGCTGTAACGCCAATAGTAATGCTGAGACATTCAACCAGTTTTGTATCTCGGGAAAGTGCAATGCAGCCTGCTTGGGAAGTGCAAAGCAGTGCAATCAAACTTGCGTTCATGGTGCATGCAACTCCACGTGCGAAGCAGAGAAGTGCCGACAGGATTGCCTATCAGGAGATTGCGATTTAAAATGCCCCTCACGGGCCAAGGAATGCATCCAAGAATGTAGTGGAGGACGCTGCCGAATGACCTGTTCTCCAAATGTCGCAAAATGTGAGCAGGATTGCTTTGGTGGAGGATGTCACTTGGAATGCTTTGCCGAAAAATGCAAGGTGAGCTGTTTTGGCGGTGGATGCACCACCGGCGGCTCCAGTCCCAGCGCAGTTCGCGCTGGCTTTGGCATCACCAACGTTTTGCTCTGCGCTTTTTCGATTGTCGGAAGGCTCCTTTAGTTTTTTAAAACCATTTCAAATATTAACCTATCATTATTACTATTTTTGCTCAAATATTTTCTTAAGCGTGCTCAAAGAAGCCTTTTTTGTTGCCATAGTGTAAGGCCCGATTTATTCGTACAAAAGTTGTCCCAGGAAAGAGGATCGTCCTCCAAGCCCAGCGTTAATATGACAAAAGTTTCGCCAATCGTGACAGAATAACAACTCTTTTTTGGACAGGGGAGGGGGGGGCGGAGAAAGAGCGAGAAGCCATTTTTTCTCTCTTCCTTCTCGCCCCCTTCCACTCAGCTTTTCTTCTTACCTCGGTCCAGCTTTTACGCGGCTACTCTATTCAAACCAACCAAACCGCCTGCTATGCGGATGCTCCATGCATAATAGTCGCCACCGAGTTGAACCGGGCAGGTGAGCTAAAGTGTTTATTTATGTGGCAAAAAGTTGGCTTGGCTCAGAGGGTGACCCTACCATTTTTCTTCTTGTGCAAACCTTTCGCCGCATTTTTTAAATGAATTTAGAAAAAGTTAGCTCGCCCTGCAGAGTATAAGTTCACGTATGCGAGTGATTCCTTTCCCCTGGCTACTCGACTCCGTGTAAATGGGCCTTTGGTGCTAGATACTATATTCACGTAATAGTTGTGTAAGTATTTGACATGGCTCGCTTTCGTTCATATGAATAATGAGTTAGATCAGGAGCCGATTAGTAGGAGCATGCAACTCCACTATATTCGTGTCACGGGGTTTTCATCGACCGATTTATTTTTAGGTCGAATTTCGCTGGAATGAGACTCCCGTGGGAGTGCCACGACCAATCACAAGGAACTAATTGACGTCATTGCATCACTGGACCGAAACTGTCTTTCTTTCACGAAATAAAAGGTATACTAACAATACATCAGTCTGCAAAAATGCCGTGGCTTAGTATAGGAGTTGCACGCTCCTACTCGTCGGCTTCTGGTTAGGTCTAAGATTAGAAAACGTGTAGATTTTTTGATTCATACATTACAGAAGAACCTTAAATTCAGTGAAACTGCTTCTTGCTTTTAGATTTATCGAAAATTGTGAGTTTACAAATCACAACCAGCGGGAAAATGTAAGACGCTTATTCTTAATCAAGGATTATGCTTTTTGATTCTGAGGGATGCGTTTCTTTATTTTGCCAATTTCACACGCACGATGTTGCAATTTCGACGTCTACTGCGAGTATTCCGTTCGGAACTACACCTTTTACATCAATGGCTTATAGATTACGACTTCTTGAAATTCAATATTACTGTGGTTAATTTTTGGCTATATATTCTCGTTCCCATGGTCTCTCTTCCATTTCCCCCTTCTTGTATCTCTCTCCCGCCGGAAACGAGGTTGGTTCACAGTTATTCTCTGTCACGCGATCTATAACGACCATGACGGTTGTGCCTAAGTCACACCATCCAAAAGGACAGCCAAAGAGTACTAGGAGCGAGAGTCCGAGTCGAGCGTAGGTCCGAAATTAATTGTCGGCAATGTCAATATGGCCGACTATCCGTGAACTTGCGTTTAAAATATTTGGATGAACGAACATGGACAGCCACGATTTTATTTCATCAAAGTTCTTTTAAAACAAATGCGAATTTTAGAAGGCAAAATTACCAGTTTTTTTGTTGAGTCTTGTAACATTTTAAATAACTTTCAATCTTCCAAAGTGAAGTCAATTAGTTTCTTGTGATTGGTCATGGCACTTTCTTGGGAGTTTCATTACACAAAAATTTGATCTAAAAATAAATCGTTTTATGAAAACGCCGTTACAGGAGTGTAGTGGAGTTGAATGCTCCTTCTTATCCTGACGCATACGATCTTACAATCAGTCACTCATTCACTCACTCACTCAGACAGCCACGATGACATTGTGCATCACGGACTGACCCGTGAGCACAAAAACTGGAGTTAACCTG
>BLAZ01000014.1:977741-982741 GCA_014633955.1 Acropora tenuis | reverse complement strand
TGCAACGTTACCACCAAATCATGCAATCAGGACTGCCTACGGGGAAACTGCAATCTGACTTGCACCTCATCGGTAAGAGAGTGCATTCAAGATTGCGTATGGGGAGACTGTAACGCAATTAGTAATGCTGAAGCATTCAACCAGTTTTGCCCCTGGGGAAAGTGCGAAGTAGCCTGTTTGGGAAGTGCAAAGCAGTGCAATCAAACTTGCGTTCATGGTGATTGCAACTCCACGTGCAATGCAGAGGAGTGCCGGCAGAATTGCGGACACGGAGATTGCGAGTTGAAATGTCCATCAAGTGCCAAGGAATGCATCCAAGATTGCACATGGGGAAAATGCAACGCAATTAGTAATGCTGAAACATTCAACCAGTTTTGCACCGGGGGAAAGTGCCAAATTGCCTGTTTGGGAAGTGCAAAGCAGTGCAATCAAACTTGCGGTTTTGGTAAATGCAACTCCATGTGCGATGCAGAGAAGTGCGGGCAGGATTGCCCAGGAGGAGGTTGCGAGTTGGAATGCCCATCAGGTGCCAAGGAATGCATTCAAGAATGTAGGGGAGGACGCTGCCGAATGACTTGTTCTTCAAATGTGGCAAAATGTGAGCAGAATTGCTTTGGTGGAAGATGCGACTTGAAATGCTTTGCCAAAGAATGCAAGGTGAGCTGTTTTGGCGGTGGATGCACCCGCAGCGGCTCCACTTCCGGCGCAGTTCGCGCTGACATTGGCATCACCAACTTTTTGCTGTGGGCCCTTGCTATTGTCGGGAGGTTTCTTTAGTTTCGTAAAAAAATTGCAAATATTAACCTTTCATTATTACATTTATCTTTTTTAGCCTGCTCAAACATTTCTTAGGCGTACTCAAAGAAGCTTTTTTGTTGCCATAGTGTAAGGCCCGGTTTATTCGGACAAAAGTTGTCCCAGGAAAGAGGATCGTCCTCCAAACCCAGCGTTAATATGACGAAAGTTTCGCCAATCGTGACAGAATAACAACTTTGTTTTTGGGTGGGGAGGGGGGGTGGCGAGGAGGAAGAGCGAGAAGCCATTTTCTCTCTCTTCCTTCTCGCCCCCTCCCACTCATTTTTTTTTGATACCTCGGTCCATCTTTTGCGCGGCTACTCCATTCAAACCAACGAAACCGCCTGCTATGCAGGATGTGTAATATTATAAACAACAGCGGATGCTCCATGCATAATAGCCGACACCGAGTTGACCCGGGCAGGCGAGCTAAAGTGTTTATTTATGTGGCAAAAGGTTGGCTTGGCTCAGAGGTTGACCCTACCTTTCTTCTTCTTGTGCAAACCGTTCGCCACATTTTTTGGAGGAATTTAGAAAAAGTTCGCTCGCCCTGCAGAGTATAAGTTCATGTATGCTTGTGATTCCTTTCCCCTGGCTACTCGACTCCGTGTAAATGGGCGTTTGGTGCTAGATAATATGTTCACGTGATAGTTGGGTAAGCATTTGACATTGCTCGCTTTCGTTCATATGAATATTGATTTAGATCAGGAGCCGATTAGTAGGAGCATGCAACTGCACGGAGTTTTCATAGACCGACTTATTTTTAGATCGAATTTCCCTAGAATGAGACTCCCGTGGGAGTGCCATGACAAATCACAAAAAAACTAATTGACGTCACTGCGTCACTGGACCGAAACTGCCTTTCTTTCACAAAAGAAAAGGTATACTAACAATGCATCAGTCTGCAAAAATGCCGTGACATTGGCTTAGTATAGGAGTTGCATGCTCCTACTTGTCGGCTTCTGGTTAGGTCTAAGGTTAGAAAACGTGAAGATTTCGTTATTGTAGACAAACATTTCAGAAGAACCTGTTATGGCCTGAAATTCAGTGAAACTCCTTCTTGCTTTTAGATTTAATCATCGAAAATTGAGAGTTTACAAATTACAACCATCGGGAAAATGCAAGTTGCTAATTCTTAATTAAAGATTGTAACTTCTGATTCTGAAGGATGCGTTTTTTTATTTTCCTAATTTCACACAATGATGCAATTTCGACGCCTACTGCAAGTTTTCCGTTCGGAACTACACCTTTTACATCAATAGCTTATAGCCTACGACTTCTTGAAATTCAGTATTACTGTGGTTAAATTTTGGCTCTATATTCTCGTTCCCATGGTCTCTCTTCCATTTTCCCCTCTTCTGTCTCTCTCTCCCGCCGGGAACGAGGTTGGTTCACAGTTATTTTCTGTCACGCGATCTCTAGCGACCATGACGGTGGTGTCTAAATCATACCGTGCAGAAGGACAGCCAAGGAGTACTAAGAACTGGAATCCGAGTCGTACGTCCGAAATTAATTGCCCAATTTATAGAAGAATGAGGGGAATTTAAAGGTCGAAAGAGTCAACAAAACACACTGGTAATTTTGCCATGTAAAATTCGCATTTGTTTTGATAAAATAAAATCGTGACTGTCCATGTTCGTCAGCCCAAATATTTTTATCGCAAGTTCACGGATAGTCCGCCATATCGACATGGCCAACAATTTCCGATGTACGCTCGACTCGGATTCTGGTTCCTAGTACTCCTCGGCTGTTCTGGACGGTATGATTTAGGCAGAATTCTCCTGAAGGGGAGAGCCTTCCTTTTTCCTAACAAGCACAACGGCAACAACAAGAATAACTAAGTACGTATTGGGGACCTCAAGATAAAAAAAAATCGCCTCGATAACACATGACAAGATTGAAACCAAGTAGAGGCTTTAATTTCCTTCGCTGTTAACTATAAAGGGGTGGGGGGGGGGAGTTGGGGGCCTTGTTTACCACAAACTCAAATCGTGAGTTTGGGCTACCTGTGCTCCAAATGCCAACTTAACGTCACCAACCAAGAATTCTGTGGATGCTGTATTTGCGTGGAGGTTCTTCAAAGGCATCAACGTGAATTTTGGAGTTTCCAAAACTCCAGCACGAGCAAACAAAGCAAGGCAAAACAAAAGTAACAGATTCTTTCACCGAGGGAAACCCTCAACTTTACTTCCACTGAAAAATAACACACAAAGCGGTGATAATATAAACTTTGTGAAGTAATACATTTCAAATAATTTGACTTGACGTTTCAAATGTTACAAGAAAAGTATGTTGCGATATACGAAACGTCAACTCAAAATATTTGAAATGCATTGCTTCACAATGTTCATATTATCACAGCCTTGTGTATTGCTTTGCTTATGAAACTTCGATGGCCGAAGAACAAGAGTCTCTATGCAACAGTTTTTGCGCAGTATGGGCTGGAAGCACTGAAAGTCGCGAGAATTTATGAGAAATTAAAGATCTGCCACGCTTCAACAAGACATCATTGGATTTCGGTTTCTTACAGAAGTGCACGCATGTCTTTTGGGTGAACATGGGCCGTTAAGACCACTTTTCCTACGAGGCATTTCATTTCCTTTCCAACCGTTGCCTCAGGATTGTCCTTCGCAGGCTTCTTTTGAGATATCACGCAACCCTGACCCTAAAGAAAGTTTCTTTTGGTGCGTGACCTCCCAAAATGAGCGCCCTATAAAGAACTGCTGTGTGTTATGAAATATACATATTTCATCCAAAACAAATTTAGGAATCGAGTACAACTTAAAGCGAATTTTCCACATAAACAGGCAGTGATCTCTTTCTTCCAGCTTTCAGCTACTTCCCTCATCAGAACTATACTCGTACGACACCAAGGAAGACTTCCTCGCTTTAGTCCTCTTAGTAGACTTATTCAGCGACTCAGGGGGTGACATCCTTTGCCCCAAGCGTGCTTCTCTTGATTTATTGACCACAGATAACCTTTCAGAGTCTTTCAATCGCACCACAAATGACGGCTGCTCACCACAAACTTGAACACTATAGTCTCGCACAGCCTCTGTGCCTTTGCAATGAGCGGAACTGGTCTGCATCACAGAACCTTTATCGCTTCTTGATCTTATTCTTTTTATCTCTTTTTCCAAGAGTAATTTATTTGCGGGCGAAGGAGACGAGTTACTTGCCGTAGCCCGTGAAGATTCCATCCTGTCTTCCCTTGCATCTTTGTAAGATTCCTGTTCTCGTGTTTTTCCTCTCCTGCCGCTATCTTCTTCACCAACAACACCATGGCCTATTTTCCTCTCTCTCCAATCACCTTCGCTTTGTCCATGTTTCTCTCTTTCGCAACTTCGAGATAAAGATGGACATTTGTTCCCTTCGTGCCCTTTCACACCATCAATTGCACGACTTCGAGAAATTCCGCTGAAACCGCGGGCATCGTATAGCGACGAATCACCACTCCCTTTCCTTGGGTGCGGCCCCCCGTCTTCATACTCACCACAGTCTTTATGCTTAGTCCCTGGGTAATCACGGCGTTTTACATGAGCCCCATCCGTTACAAGCTTGCTTCTCATTTGTTCTTTCCCCTCTTTTACCTTGGGATGTTCTTCTACGAACTTTCTTGTTTCTGTTGGTGCCGTTGTCCCCTTCTCGACCCATTCATCGTTGCTGTGACTCGACTCCCTCTTCGAACGTTCATCTCCGCTTGAAGACTCACTGGAACTGAGAGATGAATCGGATGAGTGCTCTGAACGGCGACGAACTTTAGACCCTGCTTTCTTGTTCTTCTTTTTCCTTTTAATGCTTTTCATCGTCTTCTTCTTTTTTTTCCTGCAATATAAACGAACAGTCATTCCGGTTGGACAAGTACATGTAATAACCAAATAACTCCGCGTACCCACGTATTATTCCCTTTGTACAAGATGCCCGTTTTTCGAGTTGCTGTTGGTGTCTCTGGTTCAATAACTACTTTGAGAATATCTTTGATTCAGTGCACGAAAATTCAAGGCTCACATATCCTAACTTTCACAAAGAATAATAGGTTTTTGTTTTCAACAATAGTAAAGCTATCGGGGTACATCAGCGCCAGACCTGACGAAGAAGTGAAGATAACTACGACTCGAGTTAAATCCAACCGTTGCAGTGTTAAATCAAGAGGGATTTTGTAATCAAACCTTACGTTGCTGTGATCTGTTCTCAGTTGTCCATTA
>BLAZ01000014.1:914431-919431 GCA_014633955.1 Acropora tenuis | reverse complement strand
GCGTAACATTATGATTTCCATTCAACATGACGTATGAAAGATGTACGATGTATGGCGTTGAAAGCATGGTTCAATTTTTACCCAGAACTCTAAAATATTTTCTAGCTCCTGAACTCAAAATATTTTTTAGTTCCTGAACTCAAAATGTGTTCTAGTTCCTTCACCCAATGCCAAGCAACCATCACTTACATCATTCATCCATGAGTGCATTCAGGGTTATTCTATCTTTCACATACATATATTATTAATTTTATGTTATCTCCTTTTTCTTTCTATTTTCCAAGATCTCCGTAGTAAAGTAGGTAAAGCAGTCTGACAAAGTGTGGGAGTTGATGTCAAGTAAAGTTTTTTCTTTTATCTTCACCAGGTTTGGTACAATATTTGTCTCAGTGGCTTTTGCTGTTGGGCTCCAGTTTGTTATTTGCTTTTTACATAGAAACAAGAAGAATGTGAGGGAAGTAAGTAAATCTTTTCATTTTTTTGCTGTAGGTTAACAGGCACTGTGTTACTTTAATACAAACTGTACTCAAGTGTTGCTTTGTAGGGAGCTATCCAGAATTAACTTGTATCTTATTTGCATGACTGTTTTGTTCACTTTCCTTATGTTCTGACAGCCTTGTGCTATAATTCCACTTCATGCAATAATATTATTGTTGTTGTTAATGCAAGCAATGGATGAAGGAATAACTGAGAAACCTCTGTAATGTTTGTTCGGTTTTCTAACTACTGAGCTATAAGAACTAGTAATGAGTGCAGTCGCTTGGTCATTACATTTGGTGTCCTTCTAGCTCTACAGGCTAGACAATGTGATTTCCTCCAACTTAGTGAGATACTGTATGTCCAGGGTTGCAGTCAACCCGATGTATGCTGCTTTCATGTAATAGGTGTCGTGAAGTCTCCCCGCAGGTTTCTCCATTGCTTCACCTGCACTTCTGGCGAGAAGTGTAGATGGTTGAGATCATAAGGTGTCCTTGTAATTGCAGTCCAAACTCAACCTCACAAAAAAAAAAAGCGACACAAATGCTAACCCTAATGTTAAAAGAGGTATTTTATGCCTTAGACTGAACCAGTCAAAAACCAAAATTTAGTGTGCATGCAATTTCGGTTCTTTGCATCTCTGGACAAAGGTGAGCATGGTATTCAACTAGGAAGTTGAAGTTGTCTGCACCCAAGTGTGAGATAAGATAATAATTGCTCTGCAACTAAGTTTAGTCACCCTTTAGTAAATGAAATTCTCTTCCAACATGTATGTTGCAGTGTAATGCGCTGATGCAGTTGCAGCGAATGCCATCCAAAACATCAACTTCTTCCTTAGAGACTCTCATGGTAAAATTATTGTATTAATGAGGTTAATAGAATTATAGTGACATTATTCAACTATTGCAATTATTATGTTACTCTTAAACTGTGTTTTCAAAAGAAGCCATTGGCCATTGTGTTGTACACCAATAATTTGTCTAATTGCAACCCCTCCTTTGACTCTGTTTGAGTCCCATCCTCAGCAAAATGCTGCTGACGCTTTTCCTTTGCAATGTCTACTTGCTAAGACCCAATGTCTATTTGAAAATCTATTGAAAACACTGGTTAACTGATACTTTTGAGGGTTTGTGAGGTCCTGTGTAGTAATAATGAATAATAATCTCTAACTGGTGGATAATCCCGAACAATGAACGGGACATTATTTTGAAAATGTTTTTCAAATGTATTTTGTTGATTCAGTTATTTATCAGTATTTTTGCTTATTTCTTAGGGACCTTCTTCACCTTCCTTACCTGGTAGCTTAACACCAACAAATTCTTTTTCCTCAAGGTAGGGTGGAACCTTCTAAACTGTTGTGTCCCATGTTTATTGTTTTCCCCTTTCTTATTTGCTTCTTTGTGAAACAATTAACTGATGCACAAAATTATTTGGCAGATATTTAACAGACTTTGAGCATGAGTTCTGCCTTGGTAAAGGTGGTTTTGGAGTAGTTTTCCAGGCAAAGAACAAGCTAGATGACTGTCAATATGCCATAAAAATGATCCGCCTACCAAACTGGCAAGTAAATACACATGTATGAAAGAAAATGTGAATAAAGTGTGGAGATGAATTGAAGAACTGATCCTTGCACTTGCTGGTCAATTTAAGCAATAATTATTATTGTCTCATATGTGCACCTGAAAAATTTCAGGTGTCTTCAACGTGATTCGAACCCATGGCCAATTTAAATGATTCTTGCTCTTGCAGGACAATTATTTTGAGTAATTGTCTATGTGTTCTTGAAAAATTTCAGGTGTCTTCAGTGGGATTTGAAGCCATGACCTGTGTAATGCGGGTTCGCTCTTCTTACCAACTGACTCATGGGTTGGAATGCCATTAAAGATACCTGAAATTTTCAAGTGCACGTATAAGACAATTGCTCAAATTTTCCTGCCAATGCAAGAAACATTTCTCCAATTCATAAGTACATATTGTGATTTAAAAATAATGTTATCTTTTGTTTGTGGAACGTTTCCCATTGCATGTCCATCTGCCAAAAAGTTGTGCAAGGACCAGTGTTCTTTAAGTGGTAATTTAGCATTTGCTTCCAAGAAAGATGTCCACTTTCCAGTGTTAGATTCATGGCTTTAAAGCATTTTGTGGATTGAGTTTGTGTTCAATGCTATGTTTTAAGAGGTTTTTTCGTGGGTATTCCATTTATTTCCTGTAATCAAGTGGTTTGGTTTCGTTTATTTGTTTATTTGTGATCTCTTCAACAATAATTAGTATAGCAATAATAAAAGTATTTTTCTTGTGAACCATGTTGACACTTTGAACGATGATCATTATTACAATCATCATCATCATATTAATAAGACCTAGTGGTTTACAGAAGTGGTATTTCTATTGTATTTTAGTGATGAGGCCTTAGAGAAAGTTATGCGTGAAGTAAAAGCACTTGCCAAATTGGAGCATCCCAGCATTGTACGCTATTACAACACTTGGCGTGAAGCGCCGCCTGATGGGTGGCAGGATGAAATCTATGCAAAAATGTATAAAGAGGGGTAGGTGTTCATCAACATTGCTTTGTGCTTGCCTGTCATCTGTGGCTGTTACCTTTGTAGTGAATATTAGATGAGCTTGGGGACAGGTGTCCAGAGAGAGTGGCCGGGACTCACATGTCCAGAGACAACAAGGTGGCAGCCAGAGAAACCCTACCACAGTCCATCACCTCGCACCAGTCTCACTGACAAGGCAATCAGTGGAGTACTTATTAATATCATTTGCGATAGAGATGTTCAGGAGCACAATTGACAAATTGCAAGCAACAATAAAGCCTGCAGAAATGGATCTGAGCATGTTGGCACTGGCATCAATACTTGCTGGCCAGCAGTGGCTCCATTTTAACCCAGATCATAACTAATATAAATGCATTATTTTCAAATATCAGCTCACCGTGGGGAGTTTCCTCTGAAATTTCCTCAGATGGTTCAGGGATTGAATTCAAGGCTGAATCTACAGATAATATCATTGATAGGAATGGTAAGCAACAATATTGGGGAAGATGTCTTTTCAGGAATTTTGTTCAGAGTTGTCCAGGAGGAGGCTCATGGAAGGCTGTTGTAGCTAGGCTTATTTAATGTCTTTTATCCTTGGTGTGATTTAAATGGGAGGTGGAGGAACAAACCAAAGGGCAAAGTCATTATCAAAGCCAGTCAATTTTCACAGGGTGATGAGCCCACAAACCCTAGCTAGTTGTTATGTTCTTTTAATTCAAACATATGCACAACAATATTTACGTAAAAATATACTAATTATATACAGGCACATAAACACTCAAAACTTGCACACACACACCCACACCTTTCATACATACATACATACCTACCTACCTACACCTACCTACACACATACATACCTACACACATACATATACTTACATACATGCAAACCCATGCAGTGACCCTAGCTAGTTGTTCAACAGGCTCCAGTTGGTTAAAGGTTGGATAGTGCTATCCATTGTATAAGGCCTCGTCCACACGTATCCGGAAATTTGTGTAAACACAAATTTTTTCCATGAATACGGCTTGCGGCCACACGTATCCAGCATATTTTCCGGCCGTATCCGGAAATTAAATTTTTTGAAAACGCTCTCCAGAGTGGAAATTTTTTTATCCGATACAAATACGTATACATGTGGACAGAAGTATCTGGAAATTTGCGAATATGCTTACGTCGTTCTCTTGTATCCAGTCTTCACGGTGAGCATTATAAACAAACATGGTGTACAACAAGGTTGTATCTTCTTTGTTAATTGCTCTGATTTCTAGTTTGATATCATGCATTCAGATAAATGCAGCTGTGATAAATTTACCCAACGAATACTTTAGAGATCCCAGTCGGTGCTTTTGGTGATTTGCTTCGTTTCATATATTTTCGTGACCGTCACCAGTAGTTCAACTTCATCATCGGGCCATTTATGTATCAGCATACTTTTTCTTGACTTTTTGAGAAGACTTAGACATTTTTTTGAGTGATAAACTACAAGCTTCGACTGTTTACACCTTGCAGTAGCTATGGCGAGGAAGAAATGACGCCAAAATCACAATTATGCGCATGCTCATTTCAGACTTCTATCCGGCAAAATAACTGGGCACTAGAGCAAATCAGAAAATTTCTGGATACAATCGGATATACGTGCTGAAAATGATTCGAATACGCTGCATGCATGCGAAAATTGTCGTATCTGCAAAAAAATATTTGCGGGAAAAAAAATTTCCAGATATGTGAGGACATGGCCTAAATCACTACCCACTACAACTGGGGTCAGGCCCCAATTGATCAAAGGGTGGGTAACACTGTCCACTGGATAAATCACTAACCGGCAGGGCCCAGTTGTTCAAAGCCCGATTAAGTTAATCCTAGGTTAGCGTAGATTTTAATAGCTCTTTATTTAACGCTGAAGGTTGGTTTGCGACAAAATTGTGGCCCAATAAGGTCATACATTACAGATTTATTTTCCTTAAACCTTAATCTTGGGA
>BLAZ01000014.1:876341-879433 GCA_014633955.1 Acropora tenuis | reverse complement strand
GGGCTGAGCTGCGTTGTCTAGAAATTCCTGATGAGGAAAGTCTAGGAATTCTTGAAGGCCAACCTGTTTTGTCCGAGAATACCTAAGAGAGTATGGAAATTAATCTCGGAATTATATATTAAGGAACGGATATCACAAGAAATTCGTAAACGTTTACACATTCTTTCAAGTAGTTCAAAAACTAAGTTTGCCCAAGATTCCTCAGAGGTTAACGTTGATATGTTTTAATAAATTCCCACAGGAATTCTTCACGGTGAGGTAATTTTCTAAGGATTTCTTCCGGGGTGTAAGGTTATCAGAACACGAGTTTTTTAACTGAGGGCACAGATATTTTATGCCCTCCATAGCCCATGGGCTACTGCATAACTTGAAATATTCGAACCCTCCTGTTAAGTACTCTTCTTGGATAAGATCACACCCCTGATGAAGAAAATGACCCAGCCCTGAAGAATCTGCTCGCCCCACCCGACGATTTCCACTACTCCTTACCGGAAATGTGCTAATATTAGGCACCTTAGGGAGCATTCATTTTTTAGAAGGGGGGGCGGGCCAGAGGAATTCAGGGGAGGGTCATTAACTTTTTGCCTGCCCAAAAAGGGAGGGTCAGCATAAATTTGACTCAACAAAGAGCTGGGTCACTTAAAATTTTACTGCTTCCCGGGAGAGGGTCACATCTTTTAGCAAAAGCTATAAAGGGAGGGCTGAGAGGTTTTACATTAATGGTCATAGGGATTCCTCCGGCCCACCCCCCCCCCCCTTCTAAATAATGAATACTCCCTTAAGCAATAGACGCTGCCGGCTCATCATGACGGCAACCCGAAACGTGACATTTCTTTGGGTACTGCGCATGTACAACACGTTCTGACCTGGCGTTGTGTCGAAGTTCAGGGCGTGACAACGTGGGGTTTCACGTCGCGGCGAGAATGGTAGTACTTAATCTTTTGTTTTGACCCCTTCTAGCTTCCTCTTGTTCTATTTTAATGCCGAACCTGGGTAAAATTGCATAATGATTGCCTTTATGCTAAAACCCAAAATAAAATAAACAAAAAAAAATGTTTTGGAAGTATTCTTGGATTCATGTTTTTAAACTAAAAATTCTTTTTCGCAAGATAAACTAGCCTTCAGCTAACAGGTTGCTTTCATTCAACCTAACGTCGGTAACATAATGAGTTTTTTTTTCCGATTTCCTCAACATATAAGCAGTAGATTGTTATTGCTTGAAATAACATTTATTTCATTCTGTCAATCCCTTCTTCATGGTATTTCATTTAACAAAACAAATAACTATAATTACACTTTCTCGCGTGGGGTTATTACATTTTTAAGACCTGTCGAAGGCGATCGTGTGAGTATATTGTATGGCGCGCCGTTTCGGACAAAAATATCTAATACATCTAGCAAATATATACAACTTATCTTGGGAAATAGTATACAACTCATGAAGAAAAGTATATTACTTATTGAGAAAAATATACTGCTTACTACAAAACTATACAACTTGTTCCGGAAATAAACGCCAGTCTGTGTAAAAAGAAGGACTTACATGAAAACTGTAACGTCTTTGTTTCTGAAATACTTGAACTTTCAAGTGCATTTAGGTACATCCTGTCTCCTTCGATTACAATCTGGAAAACTCTAGCATTATCCCAGTATCACACCGGGAATAACTGTGCTCAAAACAGCGCTGGAGAACTCATATCGAGTTTATCAGGTTAGCGGAAGTTAAAAAACGAATTTAAATAAAGATAATTTTTTAAATTTATATTATTGGTGTTCGTGTTACAAAATGATTTCGTTCATGTGTCACTACTATGACAATAAAATTTACTCAACAGTTAAAAACATGACGGAAATGATATATCTACAACACACCAGAATTCTGTTTTAAGCTCCTTCCCGATTAAGGAGCCCTTCTCTACCAAGACAAGTGAAGTGCATAACAAATACCACAAAGTTCAATCTTTTGGTGTAAAGGAGCTTTCAAAGAACGATAAATGACAGCAAACGTCTCAATTTTCTGCTTGTCACATTCAAGTCGTTTTTTATTTATATATCTGTTTTTATTTCATTATTCATTTGCAAACTTTTGATAAATTCCTTATGAAACCATCCACGTAAGCAACCCTCCACTTGTTCGATTCCCTCTACCGCGAATGACCGTGGTGTCCTGCAGCACACGGCTGAACAGAATCCCCAGACAGGCGCGTAGCGTGGTTATTTTTTCAATTACGCACACGTAAATATGATCTACTTGTAGAGACGAGAGTAAACTGAGCGAAAAATATTGCGTTCTTTATTTCCAGTTCGAAATAGTTGTGTGAATACAAGCAAACAACAAAGCTTTTTGCCGTTATTTTGAGCAAACTTGACGCAAACAAGTTAGAACATTGTTAGAACATGGTAAAGCTTTTGTTTTAGGTTTTAGAATTTAATCAATTGAAGTGGTGTTTTCATCACGAAATCTTGGTTGCAAACAAGTAAACTGTTAAAAGTAGAAACAATTGCCAAAAATGTCAAAATTTTCTGGTCACTTAAAGCACGCACATGCGTATATGCGTATAGGACGCTACGCGCCTGCCAGATAAAGAAAATGTAATTACAGCCACCCTGCTTTCATCAAATTTGGACGTTTACGATATTGAAACGCTAAACATAAAGACACTGACGAAACGAACATGCAAATAAACTGTAGAAGATCCCTTTTTTATTCAATCGGAAGCACATGACCTTGACGCGTGTCAGAACTTGTTCACAAACGGCCATTGAAAGTTACAGTTTCACTATTATTTTAGTCTGTGACCACTCCTTGTAGGAAAACTATATGGTCAAAATACAGATTATAAGTGACAAACGTTTGAAAATACCTAGGTCTCCTAAAAACAATTATTCAACTGTTAATTTCAGTAAAATGCTTACATCTGAAATTTTTTAAGGGGACTCACTAAGTTAGATTACGCACTGACAAATACGACTATTTCTGCAACAAATTGTTGCACGTGCAAGCAAACTTTGGCCACGGCCAGCTACAGTTTGACATTTTCACATGCGATATTAAGCTTTTTCCTAATGTAAAACATAAATTTTCCGAACAT
>BLAZ01000014.1:796777-799277 GCA_014633955.1 Acropora tenuis | reverse complement strand
TTGCAATATTTGTGTAACGTTTTCAAAATTTATCCCATTTTGCAGTATCAAGAAGATTCAGACGTGGAATCACTTGTGAATAAACTTCTTGCAATTTTGGATAAACCGGAGAAAGCTCTTTTGTTGAGAGATGTCAGGTATGAAAGCACGATGCCAGGACGGAAATTTCTGGCCGCGTTTTACAATGACGATGGAATCTGCAACAGCGACGCCAAAGACATATTGCACGTGCAGCGCGCATTGAAGTACATTTCTTCAAACAAACTCTTCTAAACAGCGTCGTAAAATTGCCTTCTCACACACTTCTGGGAGCCATTGTCAAGCTGACCGCCGCGTAATGTAGGCAAAATACAGTAATATTAAAAACAACAGTTATAAGCTTCAGTAGTAAGAATCAACGCTGACAGTCTTAGTGAAAAATATGTAACCAACAGAGCGTATGTTGTGAGCTCAAACGTAGGGTTGAGTGGGAACTTGGGCTCTGAAATATACGTCAGCAATGGCGGTGGTGAAGGAAGTGACAAACAATACTGAGCACGTGACTCAAAAACAAATCCTCGGGCCAAGGCCCCAGAGGTGTGTGAGAAAACATTTTACACTTATTTCGTTCCTCAGCCAGAGGAAAATACAACTCTTTTGAGTTTTTTACGGAAACGTTTCGCAACATTCAGTCTTCCTTCTCCATATTCAGAGGCGTTTCCGTCAATCCAGACTTGCCACGCAATTCTCTAACATCAGTAGAACGTTTAATGGGTGGTGAATTGATCTTAAATTTGTCAGAAATATGGAACTATTGTTCTCAATTCAGGTGACGTTTTCGTTAAGCTGCCTTCTAGGGTGAAAAATAGTCAGTTGCAATCGCTGAAGAAAGTTATAAGACTTAAAAAAATTGCACTAATTTTCTTGTTAAAAACTGCATCGTTTTTTTTCTGTGGCCCCAAATATTACTGAGAAGCTATGCAACGAAAAATACTGTTGATCTTGCAATCGAAATGATTCCTCAAAAGTCTCTGACTACAGAACAAAGTGAGGTTAGAGGGTCACAGGAACTTCACGCCTGAAAAGTCATAGTTTAGACTGTGACGAATACCGATTTAAATAAAGTACCATCTGAAATATCGTGCTCCCTTATTTTATGATAATTTCTGGTGTTGGACTTCGAGTTTTAAGGTAACATAAATTTAATATTATTTTTTGTAAATTGTAGTTATTTTTTCTCCAAAGAACGTTGGTTTTACCGTATGATCTTGGAAGATTTGATGCCATGGTTTCTGCTCACGAAAAAGAAGCATTGGAATACCTGAGCGGTTTTGTACCGGGTATGTTATCTTCGAGCTTCACCCGAGGGGACGGGACGGAGTGGGCTTATTCTTACGAAATAGATGCTACTGAAACAGCAAGTCAAGCAGTCGGCCTTAGTTCAACAGTTCTTCCGTGTTGTAGTTGTAATATTGTTTTTATTAAATGTGAAGAAGATTCCTGAAAATGTCATGCAGTTTAGTCGTTTCATGTTCGCTTTTAAAAAGCACACGGGTGTTCAGCGAGTGTGTTGTTTTTCATGTAAACGCCAAGAATATTGAATATTGAGATAATAGGATAAGAAATTTCCGAGCTCACTTCAGCCTCTCCTCCAAGGCGAATCTACGTGCGATGTCGTTGTAATGAATATCAGTTTTCATTCATTTTGAAATTAGAGCTAAACCGTATAAATATTTCGCACCTAGATTCGTTTTGAGAGAGACCGAGAAGAACTCGGATAGTATATTTTCAATGGCTTCTGTCTTTTTTAGGTTCACCCACTATCATTCCCACTGTGGCCGAGAAACCGAAACGACAGCTTGTGGCTGCCATACAGGGTATGTGTGTGTAACGATTGTTTCGTGTTGAAAACCTTTGTTTTTTTTTCAATGAACTACGATTATATAACACATTAGAACGGGTTTTCGTATTTCTTTTCGCGCGCTTTTCCTTAAGGTTGCGTTTCTCGCGCCTGGCGCCGGACAAATGTATTTGTTTTGTGTTATGATTGGCTCCTTTGATTCTCTGTGTCGGATGTGATTGGCCAAAGTCATAACTGATAATATACATGATCTGCTGAGATTGCTCTCGTCAGCTGTTTTAATCCCAAGTAGAAGCAAACGAGTCACACGTTTTTATTTTCCCGCGTTTCGTGAAAGCTGCATATAGTTGAATTGAATTCTGATTGGTCCATCTCGTGGTTTGTGGTCGTTACTTTTGATCGAAGTCATGTCATAAATGTCACATCTGATGTCATTGCTCACCTTCCTCACTGATTCTGATTTTGTATTTTGGTAGGGATAAAACGACTAGTTTTATCTTCTTGTTTCCCATAAGTGTTTCTGTCATAACTTTTCAGTGTTTTGTTAAAGCCACGGGAAAAAAATCCCAACCCAGTGTACATTTTTCGTGCTGTACTTTGTGTCTTTGTGGTGCTGATTGTTTTTAACTTAAGTTGCAACATTTGAATTTTCGACATCCA
>BLAZ01000014.1:769361-771861 GCA_014633955.1 Acropora tenuis | reverse complement strand
ATTCTGCATTGCAACCTTTCTATCCTACTTTGATTTCTGCAGCTTTTCATGGTCCAATATTTTGGATCATAATAATATTATTTTTATAACATAGCGTGACATTTGAGGGTTTATGTGTCTAAGAACTTTTCTCACATGGCCAGGGAAGTACTTGAAAATTCATGGACTGAAGCAGAAAAAAAGTGTATGAACCCTGAGTAGGCCAGCCGAAGGTGTAGCTATATTGTCAGTGCTTGAGAACAAAGGGCTGGACTTTAAGTTAGACTTGCTATAATCATAGTAGATGCAGTTTTGTAGCTTTGACTCAGAACAGAATACTTAATTGTTAATTGTGTGAATGACCACTGATTATTGTCAGCTTTGTTGTTTGCTTCCCCCCTTCCTTGAATTGGGTGAGATGACTGAGACCAAATCAAGGACCTAGCACATTTAGAACAATAATAATATTAGGCAATTGTCAGAAATTAGCAGGTGGAAGTGGGAGTGGAAAACAGGGGAGGGTCACAGCTTTTTTTGAGCCCTTGAAAAAGGAGGGTTATGGAAAAAAATAATAGGAAAAGATGGAGGTCACAAGAAAGTGAGCCAACATATATAAAGGAAATAGGAGATTCTAGTGATTCAGATTCAATTTGAATGTAGTGAGTGCGTCTTTCCTTCTTGTCGTAGAAGCTGTTATCATCTCATAATTTAAGCCAAAAACTTTCTTTTGACCTGTTTCTTTATAAATACAGAAATCACTTTCATGTTCATCTCAGGTTTTAATTCAAATTTGCTTTATTAAAAGTACTGAATCACTTTAGTTTTACCACTGCTGTACAGGTTGGTGTATATAAAATTTGGACATTTTATCCATCCAGGGGAGGGTCATGGAATTTTAGGATGAGTTCCAAGGGAGGGTCAGGACATTTTAGTCCCTCACTTTGGAAGGCTCATTATTCTTATTTTTATTTCTTAATTGAAAATCTCCACCCCACCCCCCCATTGACAATTTCTTACAGGTCCCTAATCAAGAAACTTCAAACAGTCAGTGCATGAATGTGTAATACTAGTAGTCCTAAAGAGACCTTGTAATTCACATGACTGTTCTACAGGGAGACACAGCTGAAGAAATGAAGGCGTGGATTGAGGCAATAAATGGAATATCTCACAGAGGAAGATCATGCAGTGAACCTGTAAGGATGTCATTTTGTTTTGCATTGTGTTTGAAATCAATGGGAGGAAATTGTTTACTTGCTTTTTATTTTTTCATTTACGTCCAATTTAAAATCAGTTTCAAATTAAGGTTTGTTTTGTTCAACTTCTGCAATAAATTAGATTGGACTGTTATCAGAAGTGACTAAAGAAAGTATCTTTTGGCCTGTCTTTTAGATCTAATCAACTTGCTTTCAAGGTACAGCCCAACTGTAACAGCTAGCTATCTTTAATAAAGTTGATGCCATTTATCCATGGGTATTAAACTTTCCATAATAATTATTATAAGTGTCAACAAAATAGCCTTGGATGGCTTTCCTAATTTCATAACTGAAACCTTGCTGTGGTGCAAGAAAGTCATTTCAGCATAAGCTATTATTTTGTAAATTAATTTTTTTCGATTAATATTTAATTTTTAGTAACTACTGTAGTCCTTCAAAGTCCTCAGCAAAATACAAAAATAAAGCCTTCGTTTCATTTCTCGTTCTTTTAGGAGCATGGCAAGGTTCATGGAAATGGCTTAGATGGGAAATTCCCGTATCTCATGACCACTCCTCTCTGATGCCCAGACATTGCTAAACTGGTGTAAAGTTGCTACTCAGTAATATCAGTAATAATTTTAAAGTTGTGTATATGGTAAATACCTGACCATTATGAAAGCACTTGTGATTTTAAAAGCTATAGAGTACCATGGGCAATAATTTTGAGTGGTATGCTTGTACAGTGGACAAGGGTATTCCATATCTGACTGTAAAAAAAAAATTGTACACAACCATCGAAGCTAGTTTTGAAACTAAGAAAAATGCCAATTAAGAGGGCATGCGTGTATGCAATCGTTTTATTTAAAGTGTAAGAAATCGTACAGTTGACTACAACCAATGGGAAGTTCAGGGAATGTGCAACAATAATATTAAAGGTCTTGTGTTCATATTAGTTGTATTTTCAAAGGCACCTTGTGGTGTAGTTTGGGGAGATGTAAAATGTGCATTAATCATGGTAACATGTATCTTCTGGCATAATTAAACTTTTATCTATTAATTTTTGTAACAATTATAATAATAATTATTAGGTTTGTAGATAAATATATTATTATAGCTCTTGTAAATTCTTCAAAGAAAGTTTGTATTTTTGAAAAATAAAAGATTTAATGCAATGACAAAACCAAGCTAGCTGAATGGAAGGTCTTGGAAGGGAAGGGGGTGTTACTGCCAAAAGATGTCTGTTAAGCTTAGTTTGGTTTCCCCACGCCTAGGTTTTATTTTTGCTACATAGTGTTAATTGGTTAGAGTTTCCAATGTGCCAGACGGAT
>BLAZ01000014.1:730063-732563 GCA_014633955.1 Acropora tenuis | reverse complement strand
ATTTTTTGGGCACCTTGTGACGTCACCAATACTTTAATTTGCATAAATAAAAATCTGAATAACTGGGCAACCAAGAATGCTATCAATAGAATAAACGCCATTCTTCACCATTTTGAAAGCTCTTTCGAACTAGCTGATAAAATGTTGTGTCATATACACTTCAAGTACTCTTTCTTGATAACATCTGACAATTTTCATTATAAAACACTTGGGTGGTTTTACCATTATGCAATCTCCTAAGTTCCAACAGTTCTTTCACGTGTTTTCGTCGTAACGTCATATATTTCTTCCTGAAGGAATCATGGAAGTCCATAATAATTTTCTTCAGCTGTTCAATAGCTTCACTGCGCGTGGTGTGAGAGTCACAGGAAGTTACAACGTATCCTACATTTAACAAAGAAACAGGTGAAAAAAGCCTTTAATTTTTTTTCCAAGTGTTTTTAACAACACTGCAAAGCCAACGTAAAATTTATGAGATAGAAATTTTGGCGAAAATGTCACATTACTTATCGCCATCTGGGTTTCTATAACGTCAGAGTGTCAAACGTACTCGATATCTTTAAGAGTCTCTCTCGACCACAGGCGACGCCAGTTTTAGGCTTACCGAAATTCGAAATCTTTGTTGTCGTTGTGAGAATCATTCGAATTATTTTCTTCCACCGAGTAAATGCTGTTGTTGGTAGATAAAACATGTCAAACGTTGTAGTCGAAGAGGCCATTTTTAAAAAACAGACGCGCGCGGAGGCCTGTGGTTGAGAGAGGTTTTTTTTTTTTTTTTTACACAAACTTATTATCAGCATCTCAAAGATTTTGGGGCTGGGGAATGAAACAGACATGAAGCGGCTGAAGGTAGCCTATACTTTTGCCACTTTACTGTTGATTGCCGCGTTTCGATTCAAATATCAGGGACTACCCATCGTTAACTACCATAGAAACGTATAGGTTTCAATACTTCTTAACCAATGATTAGCGTTAACCATACTTCGAGCAACTGGACCGGCCCAAGGTTGGCACAATGAAATCTCCGAGTGGAGTGTTAAGGATGTGAGTTAAGAAACCTAGTTCCTACTCTGGATTATTTTAAAGTACTACAGAGTGACCTCACATAACAGTTAACTTTGAATAATGCTACGTACCTGTTAGTCTTCTTTTGTAAAAGCAGTAATGGGAGAGTAGACCGAGTAGAACACTGATACTTAAAGCTGCGCAAAGAATGATCACTGCCTGCTTGAAAAGGTAGGATTTCCCTGTTAGAAGCTCGGAAGATTTTTTTACAGCGAAAGGGACATCGTCCGCCTTTAATTAAACAATTAAAATATACAATAACAAGCTTAGATTGGAATCTGTGGCTTTTCAAGTCGGTCTTTTATTAACGAATTTCCTCTAAAATTTAGTTATTTCATGATTGAATTTTAATTATCAACGTACCTTGTAACGAAAAGTAAGGGTGTCTTATTTAGGTATAAACACAATAGTCCTTTATTTTATTTAAACGTATTAGTTTCAATACCGAAAAAAAATATGCAAAAGTTAAATATGACTTTATTAGTAACAGAAGCTTAACCTTTGGTGCCACGAAAGGCGCTAATTAATCTTAGAGCTCAAGGTGGAAGAGAGATTCTTGGAACGAGGTTGTTAATGCTGCCAGCCATCATCTTTGTTTCAAAGCCTCGTGAATAATATGATAAGCAAGATGAAATATAAATTATCTTTCACCTCAATACTTCCGACACTCCTCTGAATAATTCTGTGAATATCATTTGTTTCTGCTTGTACATAATCTCGAAAACAGCGAGCTAGCTTCATGGCATCACCAGTCAGTACCAGGCCATTCGCGGACTCGTATCTCACGGGAATGATCTCTATCACTCGTAACCAGTCCTTACTGAACAATCGACTCTCGCTAGCTGTCGAATACGAGTCCACAAGAGCTGCGTGCACTCTATCCTTTTGAAGATCCTCGTAGATGTCGTATATGTTACCATAGGAGCGGCCTGTAAGTTAACCAAACAAAAAGAGTTATTCTAAAATTGGATTGGTTTAATCTGCGCAGACCTGTATGGACCGAACTATTGTGTCATCTACAGCTTTTTTTAAGGTAAGTATCTTGAAGGTAAAACAGGAGCAGTCGCTTTTACTCAAAGGTAATCAAAGAGCGCCTTAATTTTGGAGCGATTGGTCGATAATCGATTTTTCACGACTCTCCTCCGAATGGGGCCCAAATGGACTCCTCTGAATTCGTTAGAGAGTAAGCGCGGGAAACTCTTGCCAACAAGTTACAATTGATGTTGCTTTTGCTTCTGGTTGGCTGAGAAGGCGAACCAACTCCAACGAGTCTCGTACAGCTCAGTGGGAGAGCTTCCGAACTTAAGCACTCAGAAGATGATAGGTTTGACTCGTGTGCTGGGCTTTCGGATTTTGTCCGAGTTTAACCGATTGACTAGCCGTTGACGAGAACATTGATGAACACATCTCACTGTTTTTTTGTCAATATGGCCAG
>BLAZ01000014.1:645944-650944 GCA_014633955.1 Acropora tenuis | reverse complement strand
CAAAATGTAAAACGTGCGCCCGCGGGACGGGCAATGCGATTACTTGCCTATTCTTTAATAACCTTTTCGTTCCCTCTAACTTTGTCGTTGCTTCAACTGTTGATAAATTAAGACACCAATTAAGAAATAAGCATTTTTTCAGGATGATTCTGCCTGATCAAATGAAATTTGCGGGCCGCCAATTTTCAAACTGGCACGTAGGTCGTCATATTACTAGGATTGGGTTAGGTAGTTCGAAGTAACTTGCACAAAGTAATTTGGCTGTTATTGTATAAGCTTATAGTTATGATCAAATGAGGAGGGTCTGACAGGTTTATTTTATGATAATCAGATTATTTGAGGGCCGTTAAATTTAATTCGAATTCAAGTTTTGTCATTTGGGACTGTACCAGGAGCCGATCAGTTGGAGCATGCAACTCCCATACTAAGCCTATGTCACGGCATTTTTACAGACTGATCTATTTTTAGAATGCCTTTTCTTTTCTAAATAAAGGCAGTTCCGCTCCAGTGACGCAGTGACGTCGATTAGTTTCTTGTGATTGGTCATCGTCCTCCCACGGGAGTCTTATTCGAGGGGAATTCGATCTAAAAATAAATCGGTCTATAAAAACGCCGTGACAAAAATACAGTGGAGTTGCATGCTCCTACTCATAGGCTCCTGACTGTACTGAATAATCATCAGGAGGAAGGGCTGAAAAACGAGAGGGGGGGAAACCGCCATGTAAACTTATAGCCTAAGGGATGGGGGTAACATGTAAATTACTTTAAAAGAGCAGGAGGGGTTGTATCTAATTCTTTGGTGAGCAAGCTGTCTTAAATATTCAAATACCACGTACTTATGTCTCAGCAACAGTGATAATCATTTCTTTTTGAGCCTGATTTCATATCATTAAAACATGATTTAGCATGCCATCAAAAATATAACAAAGAACTAGCAGTTATCATTACCAAAGCCATGAGCAATTCTCCTATCAGGTCTCATGACATTTTAAGTTATTTCTAATTAAGACAACTGGGCCAGATCCAGGTTCCCGAGAAGGAGGTGCTCAACGATAAGAAGTAACTAACAGAGAGAGAGAGAGTTCTCTCCATAAGAGGGGGGAAAGTCATAGTTTTTGGGAGATCAGGAGTCAGGAGGGGAGATTAGAGCTAAAATTGCCTTTATTGGCCGGGGGGAAGTTCGTAATATTTTTCTATGTAAGCCTCGTTTCTAAGCCTCTTCCCCCATCCTAACAATTATTGCACAGTGCCTTAACAGCTCAGGATGTCGAGGATGGAAACTGGTTAAAACTGTTAAAGTTGGCCAACGTTTTCAAGTTTGAACGCGATGCATCATTTAATATGGGTAGCTATTCCTAGCCAAATTCATTCAATATCACTGTCTCTTTTGTTTGTAAGGAATGTTGAATCTTTTCGTTTTTCAATCAATTATTACCCACTGAACCGACCAAAACTATCTTGTGCCTCATTAAATTCGTTGAAAACAAAATTCTCTGCCTCTACGTTCAAAATTTCAGTGTTTTTAACATCTCGTGTCCAGTCGTTCTGCGTATGCCGCAATTTCGTAAAATTGTTTAAACAATAACCGCATTTTATTTTATGGCTTGTGTTTGTAGCCGATATAACGTGCGCTCTGATTGGCTGAATTATAGGGCATTATTCTCCCGTAATGCCTACGGGCCGATCACGGGCTTGCAAAAACAAAGCAAAAGGTAATCAAAAAACGATCTAATTTTTGTCTGAAAATTATTCCTGTTGGTGCCATATAATAAACAACTTAATAACCTCGACAGTTCGGTCGTTACGGGAAAATGTAAAACCTCGGCCTACCGTATTAACCACCGAAAAAAAACCACCCAAAAGCCTCGAAAAAAAAATAATCCTGATATTTATTGACAATGCAGTTGATCTTTCTAAGCAACGTCTAAAATTTGATATCAGATCAAATTTACTTGGGTCTGTTAATGTTTTTCTTCGTAACAAAACTAGTTTCTTCAAAAGAATAGACTTGTTATGAAGAAAAGATTAACAGATCCAAATAAATGTAATCTGATATTAAGTTTTAAACTAAGAAAGATCAATTGCACTGTCAATAAATATCAACCAATTGAAACCAGTTTCATTTTGAACATTGACAAAGAATCGCTGTGTTTCTTTCTCGTCTCCCCGAGAGGAAGGAAAAGCCATCCATTTTTTGTCAAATGTTTTGTTAGCGTAACAGCTTTAAACAACAAAAAAAAAGCCTTATTGTCATTTCAAACTGAGAGAAAGGAAATTTTGTTCGTTTTTATGAATTTGCGGTGTCACCTGGTTAACTGTTTTCAATAACTATCTGCCCTCACTTCACTTAAACGATTATCATAACAATATAAAAGATAACAGCCATGATAGGGTGCCTTCCGTTTTGAATCCTTAGTCGCATATTTGTAATTTTAATCAAATCAGTTGGCGGAGAAGGCATTTTTAATATTCGTAGTTATGGATTGACGAAGAACCTTCGATACGGTCTGTTGATCAAAAAAGTGATTACAGAGGGTCGAGCACGAGAGGAATTGTCCTGAACGGGTACACAATATTCATTTACTTATCGGTAAGTTAAAAAACGACATAAATCGTGAATATATCGATATCATAATGGTTGTTTTGGGATCTGTGAAAATATGACAAAATATGTCTTGGGAAAACTTCTTTCGCGAGAAAAAAACATTTTGCGTTTGAAAGTATGCATCTTCTATATCAGGATCAATTCTCATTTGTGATTTGCTTCTTTAGTAGAAAAGCTCAACCATCACAAGATTTTATTTCATTAATTATATCCCTTTTCGCAATTGTATCTTTGTCCCTAGGTACCATAGCAAATCCAGGCGTGTACGAAGAATTTGGTAAAAATATTAATCGAAACGATCTTACTTTGATCAAACTTGGTGCGTCTGGGTGGATTGCGTAATTTCCATGACGCGCGCAAAGTGGTGGACTGGGTAATTTTTTCTACGCTTCCTTTGATAGATTCAGGAAACTTGCCATCCAATATTCAAACGAGAAAATTTGCAAACGTAGAAAATACCGAAAGAGTTGTCTCCTGCAATCATTAACATCTAGGCAGTTGCTGTTATTCTTTACTTCAGTTCTCGCTTGATTGTCGTCTTATAACTTGGAAAATAATATACGTGACAAAATTACTCGATTCTGATTGGCTGAGAACAGTGCAGTTCTTTTTTTTGTAAACAGTGCAAAAAAGAGTTAATTCAGTGCAAAAATAGTTAATTAAGCCTCGCTTTTGATTGGCTACAAAGCAAAGGGGTTTGGTCAGGACCAATCAAATCTTTTGCTTTAAAATCAAGCGCGCGACCAATTTTGCTCATCAAAATATATTCACAACGTTAACAGGGAAACGGAATGAAAGTTGTATTGAAGTACTATTATTTACTAAATACTCAATGTTGCTCAAACTAGACTATGATTACATTCCAAAATTGATCGATTTTGACCAAACACAATTAACAGCACGCGGTTCTGCCTAACATATTTAAGTTTCTTTCGAACTTTCTCGTATCTTTTAGAATTTGAAAACTTAGGCTGGCTTAAGAAAACATCCTAGTCCGTTAGGTCACTTTGCCTTCTTTGGCCCACTTGGTGGCCATTTCTTGGGCTTTTAAAAGGGTAATTTGGTTGGGCAAGTGGCAAAGAGGAAACTGAATTATAAACAGAACGTAATTTTTGCACGGGACTAACTGACTTTAAAAGACGATCAAGAATAAATAAACAAATGAATACAGAATTCATGCTCAGAAAAAATTGCCACCAACTTCTTTCTCAAAATCAAACAGTCTTATGTTTGTTTGTTACACCTTCTGGTAGACAAACATGTTTTCTTTCTTGAGGGACCTAATTTTAAGTTTTTTTTTTCCTGATTCGGCGCTGCATGGGGCTAATAGTTTTGCAATTTTTACAATGACGATTTTATTAGTTGGAAAACATTTTTCTCCCAATGATTAAAATGAGTCGAAGTTGAATACAGGTGAAACGCTACCACGGTTGGAAGGCGACAGAGCATTTTAAAATTAATAATTTAGTGCAACATCAAGAAACCACTTTGAATAGGCATTTAAATTTAAGCTCATGCATTTTCGACTGATTTAAAACAAAAATCATAACTTGTCTTTTCTTCCAGGATTTTTGCGAGTTTGGATGGCCTGCAAGAGTAAAATTTTGTCATCGATTTTCTTCTTCTTTGAGGTTTGTATTGCTCGCCTCTGATCTTGTAAATTTATAACTTTTCCTCGACAATTGCTCAACATTTTGAATGTAAATTTTCGTTAACGCTTGCATGTACTGTTGAATAGTTGATTATGTTGTGCCTTGTGTAAGGATGAATTTAGTGGTACGTGCTGCATGCGTGGTGGTCTCTCTTGAGTTGGTCGTGTCTAGCACTTTTTTGTATGTCTACCATAGGTGGTCCTCGTTGCGTGTATCACGTCTAGTACTATTCCAAAGTCCAATTGATTGACAAAAAGGGAGTACCACCTTGAATGTGAAAGCCGTACGACTCGGAGTCAGTAGGAGTAAGAGTTAAGAGTTGTTGAAAGTATAGTCAAAGTTGAAATACAATCAGCTATAGCTGCACAATGCCAGTATGCTTTTAATTGAAGTAATTCTGAGTCTCGGTTTATACTTTCGCTATTTAAAGCGGCCGCTCTATAGTACTCGTCTTAAAAGAATAATTCATCGCCAAGACATGAAAAAATCATCACGATAATAGAAGAAATTCATTTTTCTTCCTGAAAATCCCGTTTGTTATTTGAGTTATGTTTATTTTTAATTCCCAGCTTTTCACAACAAATCGTTGTTCAATCAATGAAGGTAATGTCGGCACGCAACTTGTGCAAACTTGATCCTTTTGCTTGTGCAGTTTTAGCCAATCGCAAGATGTGTACTTTCTATGTGAGCCAATCAAAACCCACCATGTAATGATGTCCGTGACTATGATTAGTAAGAATAGC
>BLAZ01000014.1:603611-606111 GCA_014633955.1 Acropora tenuis | reverse complement strand
ACCCAACTATCGCTAAACGCAGTACTGTTATCGTACTCCCGCAGGCAAACTTGAAACACTTGTGCCAAATTACTGCTCCCGCAGTTGAGAAATTAAATAACACAAATGAAACTAGTGATCCCACAGTCCCGCAGTTAAGAAATGCGCAAAAAAAAAATGTTTAACTGTAGCTGTACCGCAGCTTAACAGTAGCTTCCGAACACCCACTATCGAGAAACGACAGAACCACAAACAAACAAACTAAAAAACTACATATATAACAAGAGCTCAGACACATTCTCCGTTCATTACGACACTGGCACGATTCTTTCTTAACTCAATCTCAGAGCTTTGCATTTATATTCACTTCACCTCCAAACTGTCAAAGGCGAGTTCTGTACGAAAGAATGTGTCAATTTATCGGAAGGACGAAAAATTCCGAGTCGGCGCCAGCGTGCAACACAATCATGTCTCGCGAGCTGATATCATATCTGTTCCGAGCGTAAGGAGGGAATCGGAAATCGATAACCAAGAAGTCTCTATCACGGAGCACGTTTCATAAGTTTACGATATCTGTGATTAAAACGGCCCAGATGGCTTAGCACTGCTCTTAGCTCATACTGAACGTAAATTATTATGACCACTTCACGCAATTACAGGATTCAGTCACATGTCACTTTCCTGCGCCATGCTGAGACGCAAGCCCATCGAGACATTGTTACATATATGTCATACTTTTGAAATTCACAATAAAGCAGCTTGGAATAGTCAAAATTGATTTTGTCTGGAATCGGATCGTTACCAGCATGAGATCGAGGCCAAATGTGTTGGTCCGTAGCATCTGCGATTAATTACCCACGGGACATCGTAAAACCTGCGGGACTGAAAAACGACGTAAACAGTATGTCGAACGCAATAAGCACTGTTCACAGGGGTAAGTAAGATAAGGGCTCGAAAATAATTTTTTTCGTCCCTTTAAAATCGATTCACAATGACTCTCTAAACGCCTTTTGCGCTGGAACGCTTGCGTCCCAGCCTCATTAGAAATAAAAGATATACAGACACGTGACCAAATCCTGCAAAGGGCCTATTGGGCACCAGCAACCCCATAAGCGACATGCTTGGCTCGTACGTGATCAATCAGGGGTTGTGCTGGTTGTAGGAAGCAATCTCCTTGGCCATCAATTTGGCAGAACTTGTATTCTAAATCAAGATAATGGTGTAAACTGATATGCCAAATGAGACAGATGCACGCAGAGTTGTGGACTTCTGATAATATAAAAGACCTCGAAATAATATCTTAAGTGCTAGGAAATCGTTTAAAAAATAATGGTAAAGAAATAATGAGGTAAAGACTCTCAACCTTTTTTTTTGTCTGGAGGAGGGAATTTTTTCATTCGGCAGTTGTTAGATCTTGTTCAAGTGGGTTTAATTTTACCGTTGACGCCTTCACTTAATAAATTTCGAAATACTTTAGAAGTAAATTGACCTTGTTCTCAATTCCTAGTGTATAATGAAAAACCAACTACAATCTTAAAAATACGTAACAGCGAGAACACAGTAACTGTAAAAACCGTGAAATCCCAAGTTCACGAGATACAAAAAAAAAATGAAAAAAAAAAAACCAAAAAACTTGGAAACTTCATATTCTTGTGGAATGTGGTCAACAAAATAACAGGAAATTTTTATCTGCGACCTCCTATTCAACCTTGATTATCGCGTTCATTCCTTTCATGTCCGAAATCTTGTGAGAGCACCGCTAAAGCACCTGGTAAACATAACTTAAGATAAATACTTTTAAAATCTAGGGAGATGTCTGTAAAATCAAAGAGAGCTGGAGGTGAAAATAAGATTGTTTAGACGAAAAAACTATCAACAATCGAAAATAGGAAATTATTAGGCATGTAAAACTGTCAAAAATAAATACAAATCTGCAAGTCTTGGTTGGCTTAATGGTTATTTGTTACAATCAAAGCAAAACAGCGATATATTTTTTTGTTGACCAGCATTTAAGATTTTTCAAAGCATTTTTGCTTTTTCATTAAAAAATATGCATGTATCTTAAAACAGATTTCCAATTTTGGAAATTAAATCCACGGCGTTCAAGAAATGCACCGAGGAGATCTTTTGTCAGGTATAGACTTTCGATAGCGCCGCGGGATAACCTCTGACTTTAATTTTCGACGTATCATTTTTTCACTTCAAAAAAAGCATTGAAATAAGACAATGACAACTCCTTAACAGGTTTCAACCGCATAATTAACTAAAAGGCAACAAACAAGCTTGTCTTGTAACTCAAGAAATCTATTTTACGCTGTCACCTTATTTTAAACAATATGGAAAGCACTTATGTGGAGCCAAGAATATTTGCAATAAATGGTTTCGATAATCTTTATATCTAAGCAAAATAAAATATTTTCAGATCCGGTTTTCAAGTTGTGCAAGGTGAACTCTGTATTAAATTTTTTGCTACTCTTTGAAATAGATGTTTTTCCTCAAAAAGTTTGTGCCTGGTTCTTGG
>BLAZ01000014.1:405332-407832 GCA_014633955.1 Acropora tenuis | reverse complement strand
TCGTATTAAATCCAGTAATTGCTAAAGTCAGTAAAATCGAAGGTTATTAATACTTCACCCACGAGGCATAAAACGAATAATACTCTTGTAATTTTTATTGATGGCCACACAAAGAGACATTGTTCTTGTAAGCCATTATAAAACGATGTAAACTGTTTGCTTTGCAATACAGAATCTGATAGAATACGCGTTTATGTCCGAGTGAGACCCAGGACTTTTGAAGAAGCAAAGTTGCAAGAAAACCTTGGCGTTGATGTCGAGTCATCGCGATCTCAGGTAAGATAGAATAATGTTTTTCAAGGAAGTTGTCTCTTGCCAGGTTATTGTGAAGTTGATTCGGTTGAATAAAACAGAACTTGACAAATTCACAATGCGGATATTGAATATTGTCCATTTTATTTTTTTCCTTCTCGAAATTTCTGTAATTACTGAGTGACAAAGCAGGTTCCTAAAGATAAACAGCACACACGTGTTTTCTCTACTGAGTTCAACTTGTACTTTACACGGCAGATAAAGGAAATAGCCTAAAATAACCAGAAACAGAAATAAAACATCCAACGTTCTCACTGTTTTGTTACATGTGTGGTCAGCCTCAGACCCATTGTAAAAGACTAATTTTCTTTGCTAACAAAAAATACCCTTCGAACAAAAGCAAAAAGGCTCAAAAAAAAAAGATAAATAAAAAAAACCAAAAACTATAATCATTTTTTGTTTGTTTTGGTTATTGCTCTTTTTGAGAAATCTCTGAGCTAAGAAGGAACAGAGTGAGAGAAGCCTCGACCAAATTCACTTGATTTTGATCAGTTTTAAAAGCCTACGGCCGCCACGGCAGTAGTTTCGGTCTGGTTTAATCCTAAGACAATAGGTCAATTAAATTTGGCTTTCTTTCAAAAGGTCAGTAATCTAGAAGTTATAGCTGTAAGCAACTTGAATTCTGGTAAATGTACTTATAATCGAGGAGCTCAACGTTTCACGTTGGGTGACTAGATTTGCAGTGGATTTCGGTAATATCAAAAGAAAAAAAAGAACGCCAAGAGACAACCCATGCACAGTTCTTTTAGGGCGCCAACCATTCAAAAAATGCGCTAAAGTTATCAAGACCTTTTGTTGAAGTATCGTCAGACCGTGAAATCCGAAATAGAAGGCGGCACCATCTGATTCAATACTTTCCCACATTAATCAAAGGAAAACTTCGCGGTAACAAAATCTTATTACGACATAATTATAGTAAACTGCTCCCCCAGCTTTGCAGTTCATGCTATAGGGAGGACTTGGATTTTCCAGAATAACTTTGGCTTGGTGACACAGTATCTTGACTGCGAGTGTGCACGTTCGACTTTTTCGGGAACATTCTTTTTGAGCGTTGTTTGTTGCAGGTTTCCTTAAACGATTCCCGAGAACGTCGATACAAATTTGACAAGATATTCTCTCCACAAGCTAGTAATTCAGAGGTACGTTTATTTTATCTCTTTAGTGACAGGGAACAATTTATATATATTTTATGGTATTTGCACCAAACAATGCAATACTAAACATGGACTAAAAACATTATGCGTTACGAACATAAATGCTAATTCAAAAGCGAATGAGAGAAAAAAAAGGGTGGACGAATAGGCTACTTTCGAATTGTGCAAGAAACAAAGAACAGAGACGTGGCTGAGGAGATTAGTTTGTAATTTCCTTTGTACAGACAAAGAAAAATGCAAATTTGTCTTCTCAACCTCGACTTTGTTCTTAGCTCTTGCACAACTCGAAATGGCCTGTTGATTTACGCGGGCATCGGGGGCCAGCGAGCGTTTGTGGGTTAAATCCGGTTCTAACAACCACGCGACCCGGTTCTCAGGGTTCTAAATTCAAATTCACCGTGATTTGAACTCACCAGGACGAGAGCAAACTGGAGATAAATTCTTGATTTGATTTTTTGGGCTCATACCATTCACGCCAGTTACTTCATGGATGGTTGTTGCAACACAATTTACATCCCATGAACTTGGCATAACGCCAAAGTATCAAGATAGATGGTGTCGTCATCATCCAATGCTCCAACTCTATAATGCGTAAATGCTATTAGATGTTGACACAAGTGAAGCTAACCTTGTTGTGATTTTTGAAAAGTCCCCAACTTTTGTCGGAGTTGTCATGCATCTGTTATCGGTTTCAAGATGGAGATCTTCTGATATCGGATGACGATTTTCCGAGAACGCGATCAAGATTTTCCGAGTACGAGATCGCAATCTTCGGAGTACAAAATCGTGATCTTATAACATCGAGATCACGCGAAATCACGATTTTCTAAGCACAAAATCGAAAGCTTGCGAGTTCGATATCGTTATCTTCCGAAAAAGATCGACGTCTTTTTATCGCTGTTTTTTTTTTCTATTTCCAGGTGTACAATGCTGTGGGAAAACCATTGGTGGATGCAGTATTTTCCGGTTTCAATGGAACGCTCATGGCATACGGACAGACGGGGACTGGTGAGCTTTCAATGACGCATGTATAG
>BLAZ01000014.1:398845-402089 GCA_014633955.1 Acropora tenuis | reverse complement strand
TAATTACATATGATATATATATATATATATATGCACTGCCCAGAAGGCCGAAACAGTACTGTCTGCAAACTCTTTGTTTGTTTGTTGTTTTTTCACCAGGTGTTACTAGCGCAAGTGAAAGCAATCTCGCGTCTTCTTCTCCCGTCAAGCCATCTCTGTCATGCGCGTTATCGTCACACAAATCAGCGCGATCTACAAGTAGCTTGGATCGTCTTCGCGAAGAGACGACGCCAAAACGTTTGCCTCCGAAATCCGGCTCAATCGGAAAACAGAGCTTCATTCCACGCAAGACTTCGACACCAGCACGCTCAGAGACTTGCAGGCACACTCTACATTTGACGTCCCTTCCGGAAATCTCACTTCCGGCTCTATCACAGCCAAACCGGTGGTCACTCATTGACACGAGTCATGGATTCTCGGAGGCAGGGGTCTCTTCACGTTCGCTGAACTCACCAAGCGATTCCGAAGGCAGTGAATTACAGTTTTCCATGGACTCTTTGCTAGAGAGTGGGACAGAAAGTGAACGATGGGTGAGAGGACATGTTTGTGAAAGCACCGTCTTTTCCCAACTTGTTCCCAGTACTTCTCCCTTGACGAAGGGAGACGTTCTGGGGACGAGGTTGCGTCTTTATCGCACACAACATTTAAAACTGCTGTTGACAAAGCTGTGATTGAATGAGTGAAATGGATTGAAAACAGGGAAAATATACGCCGAAGTAAAAGCAAACAGTTATGATGTAGAAGCAAAAATTGAAGCAAAGTGATGTGGCTGTCACCGTACGCATGCGCACAGCCATATCAGTCAGGCAACGTGGCAGCAAAGGAAATCTGTCTCGGCTTTTTAGACCACGTCAGCACGGTAATAGCTGGCAATGCTCAGGCGGTTGTTAGACATACAATAAAAGTGGTAGCTCGAGCGAGGAACAGTACAGCCTTACGCATTTAAATTCAAATAAATAAATAAAAAAAAGGAGGACATACGCTAACACCAGGCGTGCCACGCCAATTTCAATGAAATGATGGTGAGACCGAACTATGTTTTTTAGTTTGAACACGTGTAGTGGATCTGACTTAATTACTTCATTTTCTTCTTCCACAGAGTGATCCAGGAAGCCCTAGTATTCTACAGTTTGAGGTGACGTCACATTCTTTTTAATGGACAATTTTCTGCCTGATACAGAACCGTCTTTCCTGTTCTTGTCCATTACACCGACAAAATGAGATTCGTGATATATTATGTAGACATCCCAAAGTGTCTCCCAGACACAAGGAGTGCGTTTCTTTGCTAAAATCCAAATCCGGATTTTTAAATCCGAAAACGGATATTTCGTTTTTTTTTTTGTTAACTAGAATGCAAAAATGGATTGTTCATCGAAATAACCCACAACGAAGGTGGATTCTTTCGATCTTATCCAAAACTGTATATTTTAGACATGTGATCCGAAGCGTTTCTTCATTGCGGATCCGGAAGAGTGAAATTAGCCATCGGTAACGCAAAGAGGGGATCTTACGTGACTTGTACATGACATTAAAGATTTACCCTTTCTGCAAATTAGCCGCCATTTTGCAGCATGAATCCGATCGAAGGAGGTGAGAAGATTTAACTACCACACTGTACCGTGGGATGATGTTTTCGAAGTAAAGTTCATTTCGAATTCTCTTTTTCCTCTTTCTCACTGCGGTGAGGAAAGGCAAAAAGAGCTCGTCTTTGTTTGATGCGTTAATTGCTATAGAGCATATAGCATAATCTATGAAGATCAGTAAACTTGCAACATTTTCGGGGGCCATTCTTTAGATACCGCTGATATTGTTTTCGGATATATCATTTCTTTTCTCGTCAAAAAATTTTTGATCTCATCTCGGATTTTAGTAAAGAAACGCACCCAATGTAACCAGACGTCTTTTGAAGTTCTCAGGCTTTAGGGAACATGATATGACACTTTGTGTAGCTTACACAAGCGAACAAACAAACTAGCAAAACGTTTGCATTGGGGGATATCCGGCTTCATATTTCCTATGCCTTTTTTAATTCTCCTTGAACCCAGGACGACGACGAAGATGAATCATTCTTGGAAAGCATCAAGATCGGCGAGGATGTACTGATTACTGGAAGAATTAACATGTAAGAAATACTCATTGTGTCATTCACGCTCGGCGAAGTTTTGCCGCCATTTTCTTCCATCTTCTCGTGGACTTTTGCCGCCTGCACTTGCTTAACGTTATGTCCGGCCTCACTGTTTCTTTTAAGAAGCGGAATACCGGAGGGAAGCGCCCTTTGAGATTCAATGTTGCCACAACCAAAACCTAACGAAACTATTCTGTTTTGGCCAATTTTCCTTGAACAAGTATAATTGGACAATGAAAACAGGATCGATTTCCATTTTGAAAAAAGTGAACAACAGTGTAGCAGTCCTTGTTTGGAAGGCAAACCTTTGATCGGTGCATCACTTTTCCATTGGGGCGTCTACCTTAATGTTCATGTACGCTTCATTAGTTTATCGTACCAAGAGTGATGGGCTTCACAGCAGCCGAGACGTCACGGTATAATAGATACACTTCTGATGAAATATAGATAAAATCGATGGCTGGCTATGTTACGCAATTTAACCTTGTTCCTTGACATTTTAGCTGTGACCTCGCCGGAAGCGAGCGAATAAAGAAAACCGGAGCTGAGGGAGAACGACTCTCTGAATTACAACATGTTAATTTATCGCTTTTGGAGCTGGGGTATGTTCAACTGTACTGCATTTCATTTGCCAAGGCATTTGCCATGCATCTTTTAGTGCTTTCATGTTCAATAAGTGACGACAAAAAAATGACCTCCTACGAAAGGACTCTCTAGACCACGGAAAATGTAACATAGAAGACGCAGAAAGATCCTGGCTATTCCGCACAAACGTAAAAAAATAATACAGATAGCAGCACTGAACAACTTTAAGAAGCCCAATGAAAACATGCTAACATTTCACAACTACACAAAACGCAATTTGAAGTCATGTTCGTAAACCAAAGAGGTTGAAATGCACTCTGCTATTTTAAGTCTACCAAGTGGCTACTGATTTGGTTCACTAAAATTTTTCAATTCGATTTTTGCAGGAACACAATACACGCTTTATCTGAAGGAAAGAGAACACACATTCCTTATAGAAACTCTCCCCTTACGCGACTGTTGCAAGATAGTCTCGGGGGGAACTGCAAAACAAGTTTTGTGGTGAGTATTTTTTTAGTTTCCATTCACAGCTTG
>BLAZ01000014.1:386345-388845 GCA_014633955.1 Acropora tenuis | reverse complement strand
TTGGATGTTCGAACTGACATAAAACATCCTCTTAAATGATTTGCTAAAGTGATCATAATTGTAATTGTTTTTTGAACCAGATGCTGGAGTGATGACAGATCCACCAGAAAAGATTCAAAATTGCCACAAAGAATGCCAAACCAGTACACAAGAAATAACCAACGGGTAAGATAACATTAAAGAGGCAAGAAGCACCAGTTGTGCTTGAAATTTGGTGCAAAAACCACCTTAGTTTGCAGCCCCCAAAAACAAAACGTGTTTTTTGTCCAAAAATGGTGGCTTCGCGACTTTTTGATGAGGGTTCATTCGGTTCAAAATAAATCAAAAAATCTCGAATACAATTTTCAACAAATGAATCTCGTTTGCAGTTGCAATTTTTATTCTGGCAAGGAGGGCATAATGTTTACTTAAATTGATTCGCTCTAACAAGAAATAATGGCTTCAAGGTAGGAGTATTACGGTCGAGTGGAAAACATCCCATGCTTAGTAATGTAATGTTATCTCTGGGTTGCGCAAAATAAAACAAAATTGTTTTCCATCCCATAGCAAAACAACAGAAACTTTTCCCGACAGAGACCTTGAAACTCAAGATCCTTGGTTGCGCAAATCACAGTACAGCCTGGAACGAGTCCTTCACAATAGCGCTCACTTGTTAACACGTGAACCTGACGGCGCTTCGGTCAACGAAGAAAGACTAGCCAATCGAGAAGCGAACGGTGATCACATGGAATCGAAGAGCGACAATTCGATGGGTTCACACTTGGGTATGAACTTACATGAACCAAGTGGAAAGAAGAAGAAAAAGGCAGCTATCTTCTCATGTCTTTGTACTACAAGACTATCATCCAGGAAAAAGACCAAAAAGGCTGGCAAATCAAAGACAGAAAATAGTGAGGTTGTGAAGACCATTTGAATCTGAGCTTTGAGTTAAATCTGCTCAAATTAAACGTACAAGGGGCAAAATGAAAACGCTGCTTAGTGAGTCGTGAGAGACAATTGGAATTACTCGTACTGTTAAGGGCATTCTTCAATTTTTTTCATTTGCTTCGACACACGACCACTTTGAGAGAAGATTCAGGCAAACTATGTACAGTAACTCGTAAACAGGACTGAAATGAAACAAGCATAGAGCATAAGGAACATTTTCAAATTAGGTACTCATCAGCTGGATCGATTGAGATAAAAATAATGTTCAATTCTCATTCTCTTAAAATTAAGACGAAATACATTGTACGGTAAATTGTGGCATGGGTTTAGATAAAAACGATACCCTGCGCTACTTCTGCTACAACAATTGTCTTAGTTACGGTTTGCTTCACATCCAGTTAAGCCACTCAATACAGTCGAGAAATTTTTGGACACGAAACTTAAATCATGTGAATTCGTCAAAAATAAAATTGATTTGCTAAGGATTTAATGAAAAAATTAGCCTTCATGTTGGCTCCTTTGGAATAGATAAAATTGATTATGTCTTATTTCCTTGCATTTGCTGAAGTATCTATTTTAACTAAGTTATTGCTGACAAAGGATACGCAAGTTCCTTCTAATTGTTAGCAAGTTTGGTTCCCATTTTTTATCACATTTGACTTGGCAGTTTATCTAAGATAAATCAGATCAAAATCGCTGGGCCAACACTTACGCATGCGTGATTAACGTTTTTTTTGCAGCGGACACTCGAATTTTCAGCTGAATCGACTTCAAGTATAACTAGGCATGTGGTCCCTAACTTTCGCATAAAAATCCTCGGGAACGTACGAAACAGACTCAGTGCAATGCAAAAATATTAAACCAAAGCTAATCATTTAAAAAGAAGAATGCACTGAAAAAATTAATAAATAATAACAATAATAGGAAAAATTAATGAAATGTTATTGTTGTAAAATTTTATGTAACTTTTATATTCAGGATTTAGGGAGAGCGGATAAAGTCAGAGCCGTCGGCTAAAATAGATTGGTAATAATTTAAGTTTTGCTTTTTTTATTTTTGTAAGACAAATTAAAACAACTGTTTAATTTACTTAGCACAGTATATAAAGGCCGACCTCTCCATTTATTGCGGATATTGTTTTGAACACAAGCTTGGAATAAAGAATAGCTTACGAAAGAAATCGTTCTCGTTATTATATTCGCAGAGAATGTGTAGCAAACAAATACTCCCTTCATTTTATACAGGAAGTAAAATCACCTTACAACTTGTTTACTCGGATTTTGTCTCATTAACGGACAAGTCTGTTGCTTGAAAGCCTTTTTCTAAACAAAAATTGAATGTTAGAAGATTCTGTTGAGCTTACGTCAAAATATTTGCTTGATAAGCCAATATTTGTTAAAGTGGCAAAAGTGCTAATGAATCCACACGATGAAAAATCTCCAACTTTCAATCCAAGACTGCACGACGATTACTCAAGACCACCATTCTTGATAAGTTATAAATTGTAATGTGGCAAACTGATAAATGAATATTCCTCTATACTTTAGATTTTTTCCCTCAAAGATTAAAAAAA
>BLAZ01000014.1:339277-341777 GCA_014633955.1 Acropora tenuis | reverse complement strand
ATCAGGTCTCGGGATTTGTAAGGTCCAAACACTAATGTGCGTCATTTTTTTTTCTTTTAAAACCAGAAGTTAGAGGTTGTCTTGCACAAGTAATTAAAAGATAGCTAGAGGAGAACGGGTGCAGTGCTGAGAGCACTAGCACTAACCATCCATCAGTTTGTTCCAGTTTACATCCTGGACTCGATTCTATATGTCACTTTGTTTTTGCTCTGCTCTGAGAGCTTTGAGCGTTTTCCACTTTAGTAGTTTCGCTTTTTCGACCCCTCTTATCGCAGCCTCTGGTTGGAAGCAAAACGATGGAGGCAAAAGTAAGTGGTCGACTGCTGTCGAAAGAAACATGAAGGTAGCCACTTTTAGGAGCCATTTGCAACCACCGGGGTAGGGTTCGAGTAGCAGTTTATTTTCGACGAGAGACAAAAGGTTAGGCAAACTACACTTCCCTCGCGTTGTGCTTCTGCCTTGTCCCGCGCATGCGCGATATTTTTCCCCGTTTTTTTTTTCTAATCCAAGTCAAAGACCTCACGCAGGATGTGCTAGTTAATCCTTCTCTCCCTCAGTTTACCCCTACAATAGGCCAGCACAGTGGTCTCAGATTTCACCAGCCTCGTAATGATGGACAGCCGAGTTTAATTTCGCGCTCCTGCAAGAATTCGAATTAGGTTCTCCCAAGTGGTAGCCGTGCATAAGACGACTAAAGCACTCCAACGTTCTCTTAGAAGAATACTTTAAATTCTTAACTGAGAATAAAATAAGCAATTAACAAAGAAAGTTGTCCCTCACCGTATGTTTCTTCCTCTGTACACCAGCTTCATGGCAGCCACAAGTTGGGGTTCTGATAGCAAGTTATGTATGGTACCATACTTGTTACCAGTGCACTCAAAGCAAACTTCTCCCAAGTTCAGATGATGCCACACAAACGTCTGGTTACCTTGGCAACAGAAACCATTTTCGCTAATTTGCGGTTTACTTGTTTACACTGTAGTGTTTCGAATATATATTTATCAAAAAGCGAGATTATTTAATGAACACGCACGCATTGGATCTGAGATGGCGAGTAGATGTTATGGGAAATTTTAAGAAGTTCTAAACATTCGGATGCCTGGAAATGGCAAATAAATTATATTCGTTAATCATTCTATTTCAAGAACAACTAATCGATCGAAGATATATGTGAAGTAGTACACAGAGCTATCTAAACTCCGAAATCCAATTTCCATGCATGATGAGAATTTGATAAATATCAATTTATATAACCAAGTAATATATGCATGTAATTTTGGTTGCTTTTTAATACTCGGGTTTTGAAGCAATGTAGTTGTTATAACCATGTGTGCCCGCAGCGCCTTGAGGGTAATGCAGGAAGGCTACCTATTACTGAGGCAGCAAAAACGGGTAAGAGTAGGTTAGAGACCGTGTTTCATTTAAGTTATTTGATATAAACCAAAAGACAGAAGGCAATTAGAAACTCGAACTGGTCTCGGGTACGATGTGTTCCAAAGCGCGGTGTACGTCAGCAATATTTTGGCAAGTGATAAATTTTAGTCTTGCCAACTAAGGCCACAAAAGAAAACTGCATGAACTTATCAAAGAATAATTTTTTCAAAATCAGGTCGCCTTAAATTCGCCAGTTCGTCAAGATTCCTCGAAATAATTCCTTACAATCAGTCAATATTCCAACTGAGTACAACATGGAGGACGTAAAATTACTCAGTTGATAAGCGAAGCCAGGAACCGTGCTCGCAACGAGAAGAAACAACAGAAGTATAGTTCTTCAATTGACCAGCACGCTGCACTCGTCGAAATTTTCGTTTGTGAAATGATTAGCACTCTGAGGACGCTGTTTAAATACTATATATACTGTGAAAATTTTAATTAATAAGAAAAGAAAATAATTTTTTTGAATGAATTTTTTTCCTCAGCTGGCTGAAGTGATTAACTAGAAGGAATGGAAGAAAGAGGTGGACACCGTAAGAGAATTAGAAGGCCATGTTGCCAGTAAATAATAATGTCAACTTGTGGATTAAGGTCGTGTTCTGTTGAAACTGTTTTCAGCCGACTGGTTTCCTTTTTTCCTCCAAAAAAAAAAACGATTGAAAAGCGGCTAATTGGCAAAAACTATTGCCTGTCGTTTTTCGTAGGAAATGAAGATCTGCACATTAGCAATTGAAAGGGTGGGCACCGACCGTATTAAGCAACCCGAAAAAGGAAAAAAGGATTTTAATCCATCCGAAAAAAGCAAAATTTACTCTCTGTCTCAAACAATTAGGACGTTTTAGCATCAACGACGGGAACGGCAAGGACAACGCCATAAATTAAGAATTTGATTGGTCGAGTGTGGAAAAATGATCGTGCTGCATGTGCAGCACGCTCTTATGAACAAATCCGTGCCGTCCTTTGCAAAACAACAACGTGAAATTACCACATTTAAGTTACCGTTTTGATGAATACTTGAGCATTCAACCGTTAATCTTTACTTTGACAGCGCTCAGACAAATCCAAT
>BLAZ01000014.1:321171-326171 GCA_014633955.1 Acropora tenuis | reverse complement strand
CGCTGCCGTCGACGTCGTGTTTGCGTAAACTCCCTATTATGATTGGTCGAACGGGGAAGAATAATGATCGTGCTGCACGCATTTTGTTACAATTCTTTGACGTGGTCTGCCAAACGCGAGACAGCATCCTCGGAAATTTCTAAATTTAAGGTTTTAACGACAGCTTGAACAAACAACAACATACTTAACAGTACAGCAGTAGATCTTTCAATCGCTATATTTCCTTCAACGGCGCTCTTACCAGTCGCTTGGGAACGTAGTTTGTCAACAACATTGAATGCTTACAAGGAATTTGATCGAACGGGTGAAATGAGTCCTAAGAAAAAACTTTTGGTGAATGTGCAAGATCAAAAAGGAATTGAATAAACGCAAAATAACCACGTTTGCGAAATTGCTTATTCAGTTCGAGTGAGGTTCTGGCTTTTTCAGTTACGGTAATGTTTTCTCCGTTAGGGACAACAGAAAGAATAATACTTTCATCAAACTTTGATAACTTCTTTTTTCTTTAATATTGTTGATTTAACATTCATAATCTTTCAGTTTGCGTGGGTGAAGAGGGTTTAAAAGAGACAAAAAAAAACCACCTATTTCGTCATCATACCACAAAATTAAGCGCCAACACCTCAGATAGTAGTTATTTTGAATAAATCGTTTTCTATTATTACGGCTATCTGTTAAAAATGTAGCTTTCCTATTTCTTATGGCTTACGGTAATTTCTTTGCCTGTTTTATAGCCACAATAACGCCGGTTAAACCGCAGTATTCCGTGAGGCCCTCTCTCTAACCATTTAGAGAAAAAAGAGTCGGAAATTTTCGGAGAGACAAATTCTGTCCACGTGTTTTAGGGGTATTAAGGGTATTAACGAAATTGAACCAATTGTGATTTATAAACAATGGAAATACTCAGTATGGAAATAGAAGAATGAGTGAGGCAATTATCGGATTACTGAAAACGGGAAGATTTGAAGAAACCTATTGAGCTCTAAATCCGAAGTAATGACTAACTCTAAAAAACTGAATGCAAGCAAAGCTTGCTGAATCCCGCAAAGTGACATTTCGTGAGAATCATACATTATGCGAATGGAAAATGATTGTGATACGGCTCTGACAAAGGGCTAACGCTCGAAACGTCAGCTTTCTAAATCTTTCACGGTGGTAATTCAACGTTTACCAACTCGTTTTATAAAAAACAATTTTTATATGATATTGTTGAAGCCAGTCAAGGCCAGCAAAGTCTTTGGGTACGGGAGCAGTATCCCACAGCCAGCCGCAGATCCCGTTGGAATCGACTTAACTCAGTCTTCAGATACCTCCCGTAACCAGTCCTGACGTTTTCATTTTTTTTCCGCATCAGCGGCACTTAGTCAATTTAACTTTTCGCCGATCTTCGTCCAGCAGTTCATCTTAATGCACTTCTCTTTATAACTTTTACTGTATTTGTTGCAAATATAGTCGTATTTTTGCACTTCTTCCATGAAGAAAACAACATTCACAAGGATGTGCGAGAGGAGATGAGTTGCTCTACCAGATATCCTCATTGTGTGGAATGCGCTCTGGGAAGCATTTTTTTTCGCTAGCGTCGCTACTAAAATGTAAAGTGGTTTCTATTAACCAAATAACACAGCCGTTGCTGTCGCGACTGTCGCGACTGTCGCCGAGATAGAAACTTTTCTATCTCAGCGACGCTTGTCGCTATATATTAGATATAATTATATGGAAACCGGGTTTAATGATGTTATCAGTTTTTCCCTAAATCTAGAGATGCTGAAAACTTAATCAGGCAAAATGGCTTCTACCTAAATAGACACTGTGGACTAGTTACAATTGAATACTGAAGGAGTTGAGTGTGCTTCGAGTTTGCTAGATCCTGTTGTTAAGTTTGTTTGCTTTTTTTTTCCTATTATTACTCTTTTTTTTTGTCTGTTATCATAACATGCAGTTTAGACAAAGTGTTCGACTTACGAGAAGAAAACTTAATCACTTTGTCTGTGCTACAAGCTTTTTTCGTTCTTTCAAGACTTTTAGTTTCTGTAGCCAAACATTTTCATTTCGAAATCAGTTTAGTTGAATCTCAGATGAGCGAAGCGATGTAGGAAAAATAACTTTTTGATCACAATCATTTCATTTCTTAAACTGAACAAACCTGAAAAACGCTTACCATCTATACATTACCTTGAAATTTGCCTCGTCTAGGCAGTTTTGGGTGATATTTTGTTGCTAGGTCTTCAGTAAGCGCAGCCCAAATGTAGCAAAGACACTTAAAGCGAGTTCAGTACAATAAGCGTGAGAAATGTATAATTTATAAAAACGTACATTTAGTTTCAAATTTCCTGTCAAAATTTATTTGCGCTTGTCTTATCCCCCGCATGCATGTAATCAAGTTGTACATCCTCTTTGACAGACTATTTTACCCTTAAAACGCATTGGATAAAAGGTTTATAATTGCCTTTAAGACGTCGGTGTCCTCGCTTCTGTTTACAACTGAAATAAATCAAAACCAAATTACTTTCATTTAGTTCTTTTGCAAAAAATGCCGGTTTTGAAATATTGCTAGGAGATTGACCTGATATTAGCATAAATTCCATCTCTTGTAAGAGACTTCGACCCTCGAAGTGAAATTATACCTTTGTAAATAATATTTTTATTTGTATATCGGGGTAAGGTATTAAGGAGTATTATAAATTATTCAAAAAAAGTTCATTAACGAAGCGTTATCGCTAACATTCAAACGAATGCATATGCTTTGTCTAGTGTGTCAATATCTATTTTCATCCTGTTGCTGGAAGCGCTAGCAGCGTCGTGAAGAAAGGATTAGACAAAGTGGGAATTTGTCCATGAAAACATTCCTTTGGCGAAAGAAACTTGATTTGAGTGAGGTACAGCTGATGCTCGTTTTTTACGTCAGTGAAAGGTTTAATACCTTTCTTAGACGAATCTTCAAAAGACAAAGATTATCGGAGCGGGAAGTAGACAACAGTACGTTTATAAAGAAAATGGTTTGAACCCAGGAGTAACAGGAGTACGTTTATTAAAGCTGTATAGTATACATATTATATTAAAAAGTCCTTTATCACTAGCTCGTATGATCAATTTGTCGCCGACTATGACAAAAAATGTTTACCACATTTTATTTCTCGTTACTTATTTCCTCAACTTGTTGTTGTTTCTTGTTCTTCTAGTTAATCAATATATTTTACATTATGAAACAGTTTGTATGATTAGTCGAATTGAGAACTCTATAACTCCACAATGCACGCAGTCTACGTCACGCGCGTGTGTTCTACGTCAACATATGCACGCAATCTAAGTTAGCAGTGATCAATTTTGTTCGCTGCAAAATCTGAGAAAACGTTTTCAAGACGCCATTGGGCTTTGAAAGTTGCCACTACTTTTGAATCATGCTCGCTAAAAATGACTCACATATTGCCGTATTTGCCAAAGTCTTCAATTCAACGTGGTTTTCTGGTAATTCGTTTAAGATCACGAGTCATAAATAATATGAAAATTTTGACACCAATTTCAGTGTAATTTGCGTCATTTTCACAGTTTGCTCCTTTCGGGACTAATTGCAGCTTTGAGGCAATTTCTTACAAGGCGGAAGAGTTAGGGGCGGGGGTAGACATGTTCTATAGTCGACCAAAAAGGTCGCGTTGTACACTATGAGGAAGGAGAACGGGAGAGAGAAACGAAGGTTATTCTTTAGGTTATATTATTATTATTATTATTATTATTATTATTATTATTATTGTTGTTGTTGTTGTTATTATTTTAATTATTATTCATTTACTCTACATAAATCCAAATATATACAAACATATAATACAAATACATGAATGACAGTAAAAACCAATAGTTTGCCAATAGTTACCATAGATAAATAAATCAAAGAAGGGTTATAATTCTGGGCCAGATAACTCATTTGCAAACAAAATATTGGGATGAAAAGTACTTTTTGAGCGCACAGACAAAAATATTTCAAATTGTTGTTGGGATTGTTCTTCTCTGAGGGAAAGTTGCAGATCATTCCAAAAGTATCTACAAAATAACTGAAGGACAAAACATCCTGATGTAAATTATAAACGATCATATGTATTGTTCTAGATGTTCAGCACAAACACTAGGAGTAAAGTATGTATTATTTTTCTCAGACACTAGAGATGTATGAGATGTATTTGATTTAGAAAGCTTGTATTATTGTTATTGGCATTATAGTACAGGAAGGTATATGAATGTAATTTCACAATATCCGGAAATTTATATTTCCAAAATCTCTCAGAAATGAATATTCGGCGGTTATCGCTGAAACTGAATATTTTCCTACTTATTCCGATCGATAAACTGATAATTTTGACTTGATTGTGCAATCATTCATGTAATCCTTCACATTTTCGTCTCACGTACAAGATGACGGTGTCATCACCTATTTTCGTCGCCATGCAGCAAGTCAAACGTTGGTGATCTGAGAAATTCCCGTCATCAATGGGAAAAGCGAATTCATTTTACTAAGGTAATACGACATTTCATAATCCTCTTAGCCCTGGGCTAGGCTCCGTAGCGTCGAAACGGAGCAAAACGGGCGAGAAAAGAAATTCATTGCAGTCTTTCTTTGAAAGCGAGTCTAAGGGTGAATTTTTTGTCCTTGTAATTAATGCTAATTTCAGCAAGAGTGAAAAAAGATATTCGTAAAAATGAATCGGTAAGTACACTCGCTTTGAAATAGAGGCAGAAGTAAACTTGGAAATGGCCTATTCAAAGTCATGGCGCTAGGAATTCCATATCGTTTCCTTCAACGCAAACCAAGTGACCCAATGACGGTTTCCTCGACAGCAAAACCTTTCCTTCTAGGAGAATAATTCATCACAGAAATTTCTTATTCAAAGTCATAAGACATTATCTCTTAGGTCTAAAACTCCAAAAGTAAACATCGAATTATGAACTAAATTTCACAAACAAGGCACGTTACGTTTTTTTTCAAGACCTGCGATCAATAAATATTAAAA
>BLAZ01000014.1:259949-264949 GCA_014633955.1 Acropora tenuis | reverse complement strand
AGGATAGTTAGTATTGAACGAGACATTATAAGGGCTGATGTGAGTTCAAGCAAGGCGGCCATCTTGGAATGAGGTGTTTGGCCTTCAATTGAGGAGTTATAAACGATCTTGCAAGGAAGCAACGTTATAATAAACGACAACAGACGTAATCAATCAAATGAACCAAGTAATCAATTTTTCAATCAACTTATTCCTATAAGAACAAACAAGACACCCTGCGTCACAAACGCGATGTCGCCAACATGTGTTTTCAAACAGTAAGCTGTAAGTCCACTGTAAGTCCACTATAAGACCCTCTCTAGTGGTGGAGCAGTTATACAGTTGTGCAATCGTATGCTTATTTCGGATTACGTGCAGGCGTGCTAAGATGCCGCGAAAAGTAGCCTCCAGTTGCATAACAGTGCAATAATTGGCAGTCTCCATGCAAATACAATAACTGATGCCGAGACAATCACTTCGGTAAATACGGACTGACTGAAAGAGGTTTCCGTTAGAGTTAGTTGAGCAATGTTTTTTATTAACGATAAATGAGCTTCCAAAATTTTTTCCCTGGACTCCCTCGAGCTGGGTAAAGGGTCACATTAAGAATCCCAATTTGCTTTACAGATCATGCGGAACGCGACTACGTAAGATAAGGCATACGTAGCTAGCTGGCTATTTTCGAAATGTTATCCCCGTTCACAGACTGAAGATTGCTTGTAGTTCAGATCATAGCAAATCTAATTCATTTCAAATTCCATCAAACTACACTTATGCTTCCATGGCACTGCAAATGGTCATTGGACCTTCGACCACCTAATTGTCCAATAAAAGGATTATTTCTCACCGCAAAAAGTCTTTTGTAAGTTCTTTTAGCTTGGGATGGTTACTGATTACATTCACTAAGTTATTGTTAATCCAGTGAACGTCACACTCGTAATAGAGTCTTTAAAAGTTATATTTCCCATTGTTATTTGCTTGAAAACTAAGTCTAGTGACTTATGGTAGCGAACAATGGCTATAATAATAGTCGATCGTAAATGTTTTAGTTGTATCATCCATTTTGATTTTTTTTTTCATCAAAATTCCATTAAACCAATATTTGAACTTTTATCAATGTTTTCACTCGAATAGCCAGAAAGCCTGGCCAAGCGCAGGACATTTGTAAATTGCTGTTTATTGTATTCTGGTGACGTGAAAAGACGTTTTGCATAACAGTGTATCATCACCACTCTAAGACAGTGAGAGTCTTTAAATGTATTTTTGCTTTCTGTACTGAATATTGCACACTAGGGATAATTAACACCTTACTTTCGTATGCATATTCAATAAGATCAACCAAGGACCTCGCTATGGAACTTTAAGATTTTGTCACGTAATGCAAAATGTGGCTAATATAAAGGGATACCACTTTCACATGACTGACATCAAAGTGTCACTTCTTGCCACGAGTGCTTCCCCAGACTGCTGCTCAATTTTATGAACTTTAGTTTGAAGGTCGTGTCTGTCGCTTCAAAAGTTACTTACCCCAATGGATTGTGCATTATTTAAAGACTGTTAGCTCCTTTAGCTTTGCAAAGACTCGTGTTGACAAGTGCAACATTCTCGTGATGAGACTCAGGAGATGGCAGCGCAAGACTGGTGCATTTGCGAATAAGTTGGTGTTTGGCTTAATTATTTTGGTTGACTCAAGCAGCTCTAGCAAAGTTTTGCTTACCTTTATTTCGGTGGCACAGCTCGCGAGTGTAGTTTGGAACTGATCGCTTTGTGGGCTCGTAACTGAGGTGTTTACTTATTTACGTTGGCTCTTTGATTTTGACGTCAGAGGATATCTTTCTTGGCTTAATCATTGTTGCAGTGACGTACCGGAAACAGCATTTTAAATATTTAAATATAAACGCCTGTATACTTTCGAGAACGTATCAAAATCGTTCACAGACAACTTGCATAGATTTACCTTCATAAGTAACGTTTCACTGAAATCTCATCGTCTCTCTCGTAGTCTGGATAAAAAAAGTTAACTATCTCCTATATCCAGATTCAACTATAGACTTAAGTATAAAGTGTAATGTGAGGTGCTAGTTTTCTACCCATATAGACCATGTGAGCGTTAGCACCGTCTATATGGGCAGAAAAATTGCACTTCACATTACACTCTATAGTTGAATCTGAAATCTAATGAGTTGGCGTCAAGCACACATCACTCTTTGAAGAATATGAGGCTTGAAAAGAGGAGCTAGTTTTATTCAAACTGATATCGAAAGTAGGCAAAATGTTTAAGATGAATTTTACTGGGTGTCAAAACGCTAAAAAACTACTTAGTACCGAAAAGATCACGATCCGAAAAATCCATACTTTTCTTATCACGACAGCTGCTCGGAGTTGAGAACATTGATGTGGTTTATCACAGTGGTCCTGTAGAAAAGGCGTTGGATTTTCATTTGGATGTTCTACTACTGAATTCCCTTTCTTACGTCCTTTCTGACGGTGAGCTAGTTAAAATAGCTGGTTAGCACAGGTTGTCGAAACGTCAGTCAATAACAACAGTCCTTCTCAGGACTTCAATCACCCAGATGATCTTTTTCAATCAAGGTATGTTACTCCTGGGTTCAAACCATTTTCTTATTTAGTTAAAATATCTTCACTGGTTCTGAATTAACTCCTCCAAGCTTTGAAAATAGCCGACTGACTGCCTCCAGTCAGTGTGTTGTGTTTTAACCTTGAGTAATTTTCTTTGAATTATATAGAGTTCCTGCAAAACTAAATCGATTGACAAGTTAAGTGTAACTTCTACTTTACAAATATCTTTTTTGTTTCTTACTTTTATACGTGTGTTCGTAAAACAGTGTAACTACGGCTTATGGTATTTTCCAGTGGTGTATTTCGTAATTACTTGAAAAATGACAATTTTTGATATTTATCTCCTGTATTTCTGTACATAAGGTGTCCATAACTCAGAAGTGTCGATATCTAACAGCACCAGTGAACAATATAATCTTAACTCAGAAAACAGTTCCCGCCAATTAATCGTCAAGCACATGAATAACAAACCCCAACGAACGCTGATTGGTCTGCAACTAAACAAACCGCACGAGGGATTACTCATGCTAATTGCAAAATCGTAGCAATGATCATAATTTGCAATTAGCACAAACAACTACTGATGATAGAAAGTCTTAGCATCATCGACTGCACCGACAAAAACAATTTCCAATTAAGAATTTGATTGGTTGAATGGGGAAAAATAATCGTGCTAGATGTGCTGCACGTACAGCACGCACTTTTAAACAATTCCACGCGGGTTTTTTTTTTGTTTTTTTTTTTTCTGCAAAATAACAATGTGCAATTACCACATTTGTGGCTTTGACAACAATTGAAAGTGAGCACATAATGAAACAGAAAATTTTGGCTTTCTATATTTCGTAAAGTGCAAAAGTGAATCCCTTATTGATTGCAACCTTGTCTAACTAATTTTTTTGTCGAAAAAGTTGGCCATTTTTAAAACTGTTGAAGAAATCACAATTTTGCCGCTTTCAAAAGCATTGATATTACTATTTACATTTTGTTATCGTCTCTCTCTTGAATAGTTCTTCATCTTACTTAGTGGTATCTTCAGTTTCCAGTTTCATTTGCTCATCTACTTCTTTTCGTTCTTCAGAGGAAAGTGGCACAAGTCTTGCAGCGCTACAAAAATAACAGGAGTACACCGAGTGCTTTACTACTGCTAATAAATATTTAGTGTATAATAGTCATCCAACTGGGCTAAATGTACAGAGTTTCCCTAAGATTGAAAGGCAAGTAAATCCGTATTTTATTCCTCATTTTCAGCCACTCCCTTAGTACACCAGTTTTTGAAAAACGAGAAACGAGAAAATGAAAAAAAAAATTGGACCCGGCTTCAGGAGAAAAAAAGGTATTAGAATACTATGAAATAGATTATAATTTGTGAGTTCTCCCCCAAACATATTGCTTTTTGTGCTCTTCAAAAATATGTTGTCGTGTAGTTCAGTTGGTAACCAATGCCCTCTTCTCTAAAAAAAAAAAGCTTGGGTCTCTTTTTTCGGCCATCTCAGCCTTATGAAGCAACCGTAGCAACAAGCATAAGAATTTCTCGCTTTCTTCAACATACCTTCACATGAACATATATTAACATTGAATACTAGTGTCACATCCACAAATTTTCAAGAAATATTTTTCAAGCAAGTAGGGTGCATGTATGATGGTGAAGGGGTTGAATGCACTCGTCTGTGAGATAGTAAAAACCTTTAGACCCGACTACGACTATGACTACGAGTACGAAATCTATCATTTTTACCTTCGTGCGCATCCCCGTAACGTGACAGAGTAACGGCGGGAAAAAGTTCGCAGCCGACGTCCTGTAGCCTATTTTGTAGTGCTGACAAACGAACTCGCAAAAAACGAAGGTACGTTCAAATTTTCTCAAATTAGATGCCATCTTGAAAAGTCCTATAGCTAAAAACAATTTTTTCTTATTTTGAAGGATACTGAAGTTTGTAGATACTCGAAATTTTATTGTTAGCTTACCCTTCTTCAGGGGCGTAGCCAGGATTTTTCAAAGGGGGGGCTCACACTGTGTCAAAGGGAGGGTACTCACCAGATTGTCACTATGGCCAAGGAATCGTCATGGCATTTTCCCCACGTGTTGTAGGTTGTTTGGTTAAAAAGGGCTTGCAAAAGGGGGGGTCACGTACACCCCAGGACCCCGCCTTGGGTACGCCCTTGTTCTTTGCTTACATGCTGAATTTGCAGATGTCATTAGAAAAGAGAGCAATGTTTGTGTGGAAAGGCAAGGTTACGCAAATCTCTTTAGCACGGTGCACAAGCCTTCCAATCCAGAAGCTGTAGTTCCATTGCAACAAGTGAACACCTGGGTATCCTAAGAGCCTCTGCCAGACGTGGGAACTCCGAGGTAGCAAACCTAAATTCCGCATTGGTTTCAGACTCAGACATATCATCCAGGTGTACCCTCGATCCTATCGGATTTGCAATACGGGAAGGAA
>BLAZ01000014.1:234949-237449 GCA_014633955.1 Acropora tenuis | reverse complement strand
AGTTTTTCAATTCAGAACATGATCAAGGAGTTTTGTATTTGTTGGATCAGCGTCATATAACTGCAACTGTGACCATGTAGTTCAATATATTTCATGTACATACCCGTATATTAATTTTGGTAACCTCTTAATCTGTTCTTGATCCGGCAAATAGTTAAATCTCACCTGAAGTTAAATAGATTGAAAATCTGTTCTCTACCACAGATTTTACAGCGTTGCTCTGCGTTAGTTGAAAACATGAGTTATTTTCTTTCCTCTCATAGAATATGTCTCGCGTAAAATGGACCTGATCTTTTTTTTATTTGATCCAATGTGTCTGCCAGGTTTTCTGACTAAGAGCACAACTGCCGCGCCTCCGTGTTCCACCAGCATGGCGTCTGTATCGTCTCATTTCGGTTTTGAAATTCATCATTTATTCCTTCATTTTATTATTATTATTATTATTATTATTATTGTTATTATTATTACTATTATTATGACTTTGGATTTCTAGCCAAATATCTGAATTTCTAGCCAAATATCTGAAGTTTTTTTTTTAATTAACAATATTTTATTAAAACTTCATAATAATTACTTACAAGATTAAGAAGGCTAAAAGAACGTTTGACTGTTTGAATATTTACATCAGTACTTATTACATTCAACTATTTAAATTTTGCAACGAGTAATATTCTGATAAACAAAAAGAAAGATAAAAATACATAGTACATAGTTAAGATTTTTTTATTTTTATAACTGTGAATACATTATTATTAATATTATTATTGTTGTTGGTTTTACTGGTTGTAATCCTGAAATAGAAAGAGTTTTGTTGTAACATATAATCACATGTACAGTCCAAAATCTTGAGGAGAGGCGTGGCTACGTCGCTTGTTCTAAAACAGACTAATGAAGTGCATTTTATCACATTTCATATATCACTTCAGAAGTGCATTTTAGCTTAACAAAAAGTTACATTACTTGGTGCATACGAGAACAAATTATAAAATAGTTAACAAGCAATAACAGGAGTCCATAGGTGGGAACTGCTATCTCCCGCCGTGCTGAGGCTTCGAGTTGACCTTTTCCCGGGTAAATTTAGTTTTAGGATGTCTTACGCATTACAGCCAAATAGCCAATCAAAGAACAGCTATGACAATAGATGCCTTACGTTATCTGCTGGCCCGCGAAGCTATGACAATATAACGAAGTTCTAAAAATAGCTTGCTTTACTTGGTGAAAGGTTGACTCAAGGAATCCATGGGAATAGAAGCTACTCATGATTTATGAGCTCTCAACAATCAATGACAGTTGTTGTTGCTCAGTGTTTTCGAAAAGGACTGACTTTTCACAGTCTTTTGCAGGTTTATCAAATGGTTCTTACCTCGATCTATATATTTTAGATTTTTTACCCATGCTTTTTACCTAATATTGACCTTGGTGAGTGCCGAAATGTTGACAACTTCCCTCAAAATACTTTTATCGTAGAATTTTATAGTCAAATTATCTTTTATTGATCGGGAAATTATCAGGCAAAAGATCTTCTGATATTTATGCGGCAAAAATTCCTCGAATTGAAGGGGCATCTGTAGATCGCGGACTTGAGAGTAAATGGCGGATGGAAAAATGCGGATCAAAAAATTAGAAAATGTAAAAATACTTAAGTGAAACCGAACATATGAATAAAAACAAATAAAATATGAAAACGAAAAAGAAAATGAGATGGATAAAGGACTACTGAAAAACAAGGAACTAACATTAAAAACATACACTCATTCATCCAAAAAGAAATATTAACACGAACAGAAAGAAAAAGAGTGCCAGGTCTTCCAACGACCATAATCATGTAACCTTTTGCCGTTTGCATTTGGCTTTCTTCCGTGGAAGGGTAGAGAGCTACCAAATTTGATTAGTTGCCAAAGAGAATTTCTGAGTTTAGCAACAAATCCCTTTTGATTTATCTTTTGGATTAAATTTTGTCAAACATATCCTCATTCGCATTTTCTGTACGCATTTTTTCCATTTCATCATCCATCCCCATCCGTCATCCGCAGCCATCCAGTCCGAGGCTTACAGATACCCGATTTGAAGGCGACGTTTGTTGAATTCATGACTGTTTGTTGTTTTTTGCAACCTTAAGCTACTCAAGTACTTATCCGAAAAAAAAGAAATAGTAAAAACAATGCAATTAACAAATATTGGGCTTACTTTTAATGAAATTAACTCAGTTTTAGTAAGCCAGTAAGTGACCGGTTCATTAAGGTTGCTCTTGAGATTGAATGCCACGACTGATCCGAAAATCCCGGATATGTTAGATATGTTAAGAGCGACATGTAGAAAAATTGGCCAAAAGAAACCAGAATACCCAAAAAAAGAGAGATCACTGTACCAAAAACACGAAAAAAGACCCGATGGCTCAGGCAATTTGGTTTCAAACCGACTGATAAGCCGCACGGGCCAAAGTCTTTGCCATCCGTGTAATATAACACTGACCAGCCATGAAAGACGAGGGTTCCCCTTC